>CALSCP010002434.1:17132-42057 GCA_943704425.1 Ministeria vibrans ATCC 50519
GCTGAGGTCACAGGGGCTTGCCTTAGTGCCGCCCTTGAGCCTCCTCCGTCAGTCGGCCTTCTTGCCCTGTCGTCCATGTGCTCTGCGGCGTCCGTGAGAAGTTGATTGGCTGTCTTCCTCGCCGCCTCGTTGTCCGTCCATATGACCAGCTCCTGGGCAGGGTCACTATACCACAGTGCCATACAGATCGCCCACATCTCGGGCTGGTAGCTGCTATGCGCGGGGAAAGGGAAGCGCATGGTCCAATGGGGTTGTGCCGCATATGGTTGGTCATCACCGGTATATAAACGGCGGCGCCGCCTGAGGCGTCGGCTGCAACAAAGGCGCCGTCCGTCGCCACCACCAAGGGGCCATGTGGCGTTCCTTGCGCACCTACCGCTTCATCCCGTCCACTCACCTTCAGGTACCCCCGCCCGCATAGCTCTTGGTGTCGTGTGGCCACTGAGGGAGTCTCCACCCTCAACGTTGCAGCTCTGGCAATCAGCCGTCCCAGCGTTGACTGCAAACACGGGGTACGACGTTGCACGCCAAGCGTCTCACACACCGTCCTGTAGTCACGCTCATGGATCGTGGCCACTGACGGTGCTCCATTTTTTTTTTTTTTGGAAGTCCTAGGGCAAAAGCTTCATTGTACAACTCCATACACGTAGGACCACACCTCCCTCTTGCGCTCCGCTCGGAGAGTCGCCAAGCTCTTCACCTTCCCGGTCTGGTCCATCAGGTCACCTACCCTGCGTACTCCTAAATCGAGGAGGGCGCGACACTCCTTCCCCGTTAACACTGCTTCCCATGCGAGAGGTCCGTCTTGAGCGAAGGGGGCGTCTCCATCCCAAAAGCTTGCCATCCTCAGGCCGTGTCGCTTGAGGCAGTTCACAGTGTTGCCACTGAGTGACCGTTGCCCTCGGCGTGCCGCACCAGAGGTTGTCACGGTCGGCGTGATTGCCCATCCATTGTACCACCGCACAAAATGCCATCGCCGTTGTGCTAGGCGTAGAGAAAAAGCACCTGAGGCGTGCACGATCTTGTAGATATCTCTCACTGACCTCCACGGAGGACGTATAATAGGGTTAGAGTGATGGATGCCTTGGGTCTTTCCATTCAGTGGTGTTGCTATTGATACACAGTACTGCATTGTAGACTGTCCTCTGTTGACCTGTACCAATGAAAGACTAGTGATTAGGCTACTTTGCAGTTTGCACCTGCTCGGTACTTGAAATTGAAAGTTACAAAAAAGGAACCGATTCCATTGTCACAACGCGTTGTGGTAAACTTCATCTCTTTCTTTCTCATTTTTTGCTCTCTCACACGCACTCTCTCTTAACTCCGTACGGAGAAGTCAGTTGTTATAGTCCTTGACAGGAGCATCACTATTGCCCGCTTTTCCGTTCTTATTGGCATGATTCTGGTACGAATCTGGTGCAACTCTTGAGCACCCCTTTCCGCCTCCTTAGTCGCATTCGCCAGCCTTTTCTGCCTATTAAATCTATTTGGATCTCGGGCTCATTGGCTCTTTATTATACTCATCGAGCACAACTCACAAATACTTGACTCCCATCAGCTATTTCGCTATTCAATCTATTTATCTAAATTATTACGACAAGTATTCTTTTTAATCACTATGCTGACAACGTCTCACAATGCAGCAACACTCCACGACAAACTAGCACACATTGAAGCCAAGGTGTCAGAGGCATTCTCGTCGCCCCACACCGCACAGTGTCCGCACGAGCGAGTGCTTCGCAAACTTTTCCCTCAACTTGCCTCCGATCTGTCCAAATGGTGCCACGACGAAGCGCTGCTGCGCGACCCCGTTGCCCGGAAGCACCTTACATCCATACTATACACAATGGCCATGTCGCGCGAGCCTCGCGCCTCGTATGGATTTCGCGCGTCACTTTGGTTTCAATCGCGTCTGCGCACTCTCTGTGGCACTGCAGACGAAGCAGACGTGCTGACCAGCACCGCCGCGCTTGCCACGGGCCTACCCGAATGGGTCATTCAACACGAGGCGCCCCCACTGCGACTGGAGCGGCGGCAAGCGAAACCCGTCACAGTGTCGACTTGGCCGTCGCTTTCACTACATTCCGCGGCCAACGCTCGAAAACAAGACGACCTGAGCTGGGAAGCATGTACCCAGTCAGTCTACACGGATGTCGTTGCAGCCAACAGCGGGATGGATGTTGTTGAAGCAATTTGTCGGGACGAGTGGGACACTGACAACGGCCAAGTACACTTTTGGCTGGCACGTCCCGCTGCTTTTCGCGACCACCTTCTCTCGCTTGTGAACCTAGACGAAGACGCAGACACGTCATCATCATCATGTGGCACCATTACGACAGCTATTACTACGGTTTCACAAGCCATGTTTCACCATCCGAGTCTACACGCATTCGGCATGCAAGTGATCGATGCACTGTTGTGCGCGTCGGATGGCGACGAGCGGGTCCTCGTCTTTGCCTCCAGTCTACAAACGCAGTTTCTCGACTGTATTCACAGCTCACGAGCACCACAGCGGTTGCATCATGTCGCGCTGGGTCTGGACGCCTTCTATCCACCCGTCTACCGCGAGCTTGTCATTGTGGTGTCGAGCAGCCCGCCGACCTGGCCCGAGGTACTCTCGGTTGGGCAAGCGGAATATATTCTGCGCGCCATTTCGCGTGCTACAGGCGGCGCACTTGACCCGCACTCGCGCGCGTTTCTTGAACTATGGCTGTTCCTGGCTCGTTTCTCGCAGTGGCGCGAGGCCGTTGTGGCGTCGCTCGCCTTTCCCATGCATCTTGTGCGCGGCTACGTTTCGACGCAGGCGGATGTTCTCAGCGCCTTTCTCGGTGGCGACACCACGCTGACGCGCAAAGCTTTGACGCGTGCCATCAAAGTCTTGCGGGGCTCTCTCAGCACTCCCACCGACGATAGTGCTCCCGACACTATCCGACTCTATCTCACTCGCATCGGCTCTATTGTCGCTCCCCACTCCGCTGTCTACTCTGCACTCATCCTCCTGCTCAGCCATCACGCCTGTCGCCGCCCTCATTTTCGCACCGCGCTTCTTTCCACCCTTGAAGCGCATCCTATTTCGTAAGACAGAGAGGAGAAGATTTATTTTCGTTCATTTTTTTGGTAGGGAGTTGCTTCGCGCGCGCGTCCGCCATCTCATTGACACGCAGATTGCCTGAAACCAATGCTCATTCATCATGTACAACAATTGTTTATTATGTATAACACACGGCACTGCTTGCGACCGACGGCTCACGAGTACAATAACAATACGGCAACGACTCTTCTTGTTTGTGGCACTCTTCAACTGTTCGCTGCATCAGCCACATGATATACTCTGGATCAACAACGCGTCTGTACTTGTGTGTCCGATTCTCAACTGTACGCTGCATCAGTCACATGACGTAGCAACGCGCCGCGACTTGTGTCTCATTCTCAACTGTACGCTGCATCAATCACACGACGTAGCAACGCGCTGCGACTTGTGTCTCATTCTCACGATATACTCTGCATCATTACACTGGAATACTGCATTTGCATTGCAAAATTCACTTGGTGCTCAACTCGGTCTGTTCCCGGTTGCGTTGAAGGTCGTCCTCCATCGACAGCGGGTCCTCATCAATGCCCCCTCGGCGAATCTGGTCACTGAGCTGGTGGTTGAAGTCGCGGTGCATGGCTTCGTCTGCACGCACACACAGAATCACGTCGCGCAATGTTGCATTGGGCGCAAGTCGATAGTACTGCTTGGCAATCTATGAGGAACCATACGCAAAAAAAGAATGAGCGCTCGAAAAAACAAAATTTCGAATCTTTCTTTTGAAAAAAAAGTACCTCGGGTGCAGGTCTGTTGGGAATGGCGCCCGAATCAACAGCGGCCAAATAGTCATTGTATGCGCGCAGGGCACTCTCTTCGAGATAGCCAACCATGCGATGGGCAACTTTGGGCGATGCAGTATACATCAGACCGTATCCAGTCACATACAGTGCCTGTGGGTGCGTGTACGAAGCGTGTAAGTCACCGACTGATGTTGCGTCATGCGTCTCTCGTGTTTCTCACCTGTGCGACCATGACAAATACACGCTCGTGCAGGCGAGGTTCAGTCATTTGCATCCACGTGAGCAAATGCATTCGCTCATTCTCCGCCTCTACAGAAGCAGTGAGACAAAATAAAAAAGCATGCATTTGACGCGAGACACACTTGACAAATGTACCTTCTTGGAGAGTGTTGATCCATCCGTGATCGCGTTTCATGCTGCGCAGAGAGCGCAAGTGGCGCGAGAGCGCTGCCACATAACCAGGCACAGCCGCAACCGTCTCGAGAGTCACCGCGTGATGATCTATAGAATTAATCAGGGATCTCGACGAAATCTCGACTGCAATGCACATAACAAAGTGGGTTTGGTCTGACCGTATTTCTCGCGAAAGAAGAGATGCATGGCCTTCTCAAGGACAGCTACCAGCGAGTAAGCGACTCGATCGCCAATGGTCTTGGGCGTGTAGTGATAGGGTGTGCTAATGAGGGGGCTCTCCAGATCCTTGATGCCAATCGCAGGTGGAAACGACCGCTTTTCCTTGACGGACAGTGCCTGGTGGCGTGAGTATGCCTTTGAGATGAGCTCTTCAGCTTCAGGTGTAATCTAATGAAAACGAAAGGTAGTGCGAGGATTGTCAAGGGTCAAAACAACAGTAATAATTATTAATGAGCTACACAAATTAATAAATGGGTTGTATTCTCTAATAATTAGTGCGCGAGAGAGCGAGAGAGAGCGAGCGCACGTTGAAATCAATGTCTCCCAGACTCCACCCATATGCAGGGGTCGTCACACAAAACGGCATTCGCGGGCGACACGTGAACAAGTCTCATTTCACACAGTGCGCAAACGGATATCATCCCGTCAACCCTGAACCCTGGGGCTGTATCCAAGCCAGACGCATCGCCGTCAAGCACACGCGACCGACAACATACATAGGCGCACCACACAGGGAGCATTCACATCCACTCGCACGCTAGCAATCATTCACATTATCAACTGGTTGAGAGAATTGTGTCACTCGCTAAAATCTGTCTCGCACCCCATCGCGACAGCACGAGCCCCTCGCCTCAACACCAACGCGCGTTCGGTGCGGACACTCCCACACCTTACCCAGTTGTACTTCCGGTCGTAGGCTACGACTGCAGTCCGAGAGAACGATCGAGCAAACGGAGAAATTATTTTGTGTTGAAGACTCGCACGCAGCATGGTCGGGGGTGTTAGGATGGATCAGGGGTGGAAGAAGAGTCTAGTCCTATCAAGTCAAGATAGAAAAAAAAAAGTGCTGTCAGACTGACTCACTGTCAGACATCAGTCACTCGATGAATTATTTGAAGTGCGATAATTTGTTATACGACGAATAAAACCCGAAATTGATCAATTTGTCCGAGGCCGACTCCTTTCTACTCCTTTCTTGCTCAGTTCTTTCCATGATCCATTCAAATACAATGGTGAGACCCGTCTGTTTATTAGTAAATAAATATTGCCTACTTCCACAGAGACGCCTTCTCCTTGAATTCAGCCTTGCGTTGCTTCGCCGCAGCTGCCTCGGCCTTCTTCGCCTCTTGCTCGGCCTGCACACAAAACACTCCGGTCAAATTCAAATTCAAACCACCCAGCCAGATCAGGCACATTGTGCCTCGCCTAACCTTGATCTCATCGGCAAACTTGTTGCTCTGCGCCTGTTGCGCCGCATGCGCCTCAAAGAAGCCCTTGGCACCCTTCACGCCTTCCTCGGCAACATTCACCTCCTTGGCAAGACTCTGCAGACCCCCCGACGTCAACTCACCCTTGGCAGCCTTGTGGAAGATCAGCAGGAACTCGCGAAAGCTGATCTGACCGTCACCGTCTTCGTCAACCTACAGCCCAACGAATGCGTATGGATCAATGCGACAGGACACACACACTCGCGGGGCACCTCAGAGATCATAGCCTTGAGTCCAACGTGCGTCTGGGGATGCCCCAGCTTCTCCATCATGCGCGTCAGCTCCGTCATGCTTGAGACGGTGCATAGGCGGTTAGTTAGTGCATTGTCTGTTAGTGCGTCTCTTGCTCCTCCTCCTCCTCCGCGTTTCTTACTCAATGTAGTTCGAATGGTCTTCGTCGTACGTCTGGAACTGCTTCTTGTAGTCCTGAATTTCTTTGCGTGAAAAGTTGGGAAATTCACTACAAGAAAAAAAAAAAGTTCAACGAAACCACAGAGACAGGATCAACGCTAGACACAGCGGCACAGCGGCACAGACACACAGGCACCAGGCGCAACACCCTCCCGGCCTCTCTCGTCCCCGGCGCGTACGTGTAGGGGTTGAACGCAGTCGATTCCACTTTGTCAACGCTCTCGCCCGCATTGATCTGCCCACGGCGCGCCAGCTTTGCTTGAAGATCGTCGTCCATATTCAATGCTTCACAAAAGGTCGGTGGTGAATAAAAATGAATATTGAGAATGCTTTAATGCTATTCACAAGACAAAAGCAGAGCACAGAAGTTGAAGATCAACGCAAGTGAAAAAGAAAAATAACGCGTTTCTCAGGCAGGTGAATGCTCTTGTATGATGTCTCATAGCTCACTCTTATGTCAGTCTTGAGTGGATTGCATCGCCGCAGTTAGATCAGCGCATTTAGAGACGAATGAAGTTTATTTTTTGTTTCAGTTTGTTTTGATGCTCCTTCTGGCGCGCCGATCACTTGTCCAGCTGCCGAGGCGCGGCAACTGGCTTGGCGGGAGCTTATGGAGACGGTCGGTGGCCCTCAGCGCGCCGCGATCGTCGCCGCTCCAAGACGCGTTTGACGCGCCCACTGCCCGCCCGCGCGTCGACGCCACGGCTGCTGCCACAGGCTACTTTGGCATTGGGCTGCTTGCGCCAGGCTCTGCTGGGCTGAAAAAAGCGTCGCAGGAGGCGCGCAGTGAGTGCGAGCGTCTTGTGCAGAAGATTGTCGCGGATGGCGAATCGCCGCGCAACATTGTGCGGCTCGACAGCGTCTCCAACCACCTCTGCAACGTGCTCGACGTCGCCGACTTCATCCGTAACTTTGACCCCAATGCTGATGTGCGCCAGGCGGCCCACGAAGCCTGGACCGACCTTGCAGCGTATATGGAAACACTCAATACGCAGCCGACCTTGTACTTTGCCATGCACAACAGCTCAAAGACGCTCGACAAAGAGGACGCCCGTCTGTGTCTCCGCTCATTCCTCGTCGACTTTGAACGCTCCGGGGTCCATCTGCCTGCTGATTTACGCGAACGCGTCCTCTCCCTGACCAACCGTATGCAGAAGCTCGCCTTTGAGTTCAATCGTCTCAGCGCCCTGCCATCGTCATCGTCCGCACACGATCAGCCCGACGAGCAGAGTCTAGCGCACTTTACACGCGAACGAGCAGCGTCCCTGGCGCCCGAAGTGCGTCGTGTGCTGGGCCTGGATCGTGTCAACTGGGATCGCGACGAGCAGGTCGTCCTGCCCGTTTGCGACACTGTCTACCAGTATGTCTTGCGCTTCTCGTCCAACAGCGCACTTCGCCAGGAAGTCTACGAAGCGCACTTCCAGCAACAAGACGCGCGCGTGACTACTCTTGAAGAGCTGTTGGAGACGCGGCGGGAACTGGCACAGGCTGTCGGGTTCAAGTCGTACGCACACCGCACGCTCGACACAAACAGTATGATGGACAGTCCAGACAATGTCGACGCCTTCCTCACGCTCGTCGCCAAGCACATACACCCTCACGCCCAGCACGAATACGACCAGCTGTGCGCGCTCAAGCAGCGTCGCGAAGGGCCCTCCGCCGGGCCCGTTGCGCCCTGGGACTACTGGCACTATTTGCCGCAGGTTAAGGCTCATCGCTTCCCGTCCGACTACCGTCGCTTCCTCTCCGTCGGCACCTGCATCCAGGGCTTCTCCACCATCCTCCAGCGCGTCTTTGGCGTCCACCTGACCGTCGAGCCCACGCGACCCGGTGAGCTGTGGCACCCCGACGTCGTCAAGCTGGCCATGCGCGACGACACCCCCGCCGCCCAGGACACTCTCCTTGGCGTCGTCTACTGCGACCTTTTCTCCCGCTCCGAGTCTGGCTCCGGCTCTCCGGCCGTCCACCACACCATTCGCTGTGCAGGACGTCTTCCCGACGGCTCTTGGCAGAGCCCCGTCTCCTCCCTCTCCTGTGGCTTTGTTCGTCCAAAGAAGAGTATGACGCGAGGAGTATTTTTTGGTGTATTTTGTTTGACCCTTTGTGTGCGGTTTTTTAGATGGCGTTGCGTTTCTGACCATTGACGAACTGGAAACACTCTTCCACGAAATGGGCCACGCAGTGCACTCACTGCTGTCGCAGGGACAGTACCACAATGTGGCGGGCACACGCGTGCTTGTTGATTTTGTAGAAGTACCGTCCATGCTTATGGAGAACTTTGCGTGGGACCCTCGCGTGCTCTGCTCCTTTGCGCGCGACTGTAAAACTGGGTATGTAATGAGTGTGTTATAGAGACAGGGTGAAAGAAAAGAGATTATTTTTGCCCTGTGCGTGTCAACATGTCATATATAGTGTGTAATCGACTTGTTTTGTAGTGAACCGATGAGCCGTGAAATGGCCAATGAGATTGTGCGTCGTCGCCACCACTTTGCGGCCAGTCGCACAATGGAACAGGTACGCATCTATCTCTTTCACACTCACCAAATGATTCCCTTTTTCTCACTCTTTTTTCTTCTTCTTACAATGTGAGTAGGTCGCGCGAGCAGCCGTCGACCAGGTCTTTCATGGGCCCGAGTCGGTCGTCGGGCGGTCGACGGTGCTGTGCCATCGCACCATGGCACGTTTCCTGCTGGCCCCACCGTCTACTGCTGCCCCCGTCCACGTCGCCATCACTCACCTTGTCAACTATGGCGCACACTACTACTCCTATCTATGGGCACAGGCTCTGTCTTCCTGCCTTTGGCATGAGCTCTTTGAAAATGACCCTTTTTGTCGCGAAAATGGAGAGGTAATGCCCGCACTTGGTTGTTCTTTGTTTCATCCCACTTACTCGACTCGTTAGCGTTATCGTCGATTGTTGCTGGAACACGGAGGCTCCAAAGATCCCTGGGCAATGATCACGGCGGTGCTTGGCAAGCGTCCTGATCTCGAATATCTTGCCAAATCTCTCGCTGATCGTTTCGATGAATAATCTCAATTTGTAAACGAAAAAAATGAATGTAAAACATTTTTTTTTCCTTCTTGTTTCATTTTTTTTTGTGTGCAAGCTACTCTCCTCCACATCTTGAATCCGATACGATCATGACGACTCCCTTGGAACAGAGCGAAGTGCGGGCTGCAGAGGAGGGCGGTGACAGCGAAACACCCGACACAGTGCTGTGTCTGGAAGGTACGCCGGCATCCAGCACCGCTTGGCCTCCCTGTGGCCCGCGTTCATTGTGACTTGCACGCCTGAACACCGGCGTGGCGCTTCTTTCTTGAATACACTTTTTGAAAAGTCAAAAAACAAAAACGAAACGCGTTTCGTAGACGGAATGAACAAACTTCACTCGATTGCCTCTCGCTTTCTCCTTCAATTTGGTACGAATGCGCCTTTGCCTTGTTCAAACGATGCTAACACCGTGCGGCTGTGCAGAGGCGCTGTATCGTGATGATGTTGAGCGCGCGAACGAGTAACGAGAAAAATGCCGCAAAAATGTGTTTTATTCTCTTTGGTTTTTTTTTTCTTTCCAGAGTGGGCGAATATAAAACTGTTCTTCAAGTCGTCAACAGCTCGATTGACAACCATTTTAATAAAAGTTGAGCCGGGCTTGAGTTTTCTAGACATATTCGATGTGAATCATTAATGTTAACAAGCAAGTTCTTTTTTATCATTCATTGGAACTGTACAGCCCGTCACCCGGCAACTCTGCCAAGTGCTAAATGTGAAATGTTAAATGTCTTTTATTACACAGCCGCGAGGCATGGATCACCAATATTTCATTTCAATTTGATGCTTTAGAAATTCAAATTCCATTTGGTGAAATGACAAATCTCATTATTTTCACTTCTCAGTGATTTTCCACTTCCGGTTCTCTTTCAGCACCGTTGTCTCCAACCTTCGTGCCATGCCCAAGATCCTCCTCATCGGCTCGGGCTTTGTTGCCCCCCCGGCTGCGCGTGAGCTGCTCAAGCGACCTGAAAATGTTCTCACGGTTGGTACGCAGCCCCAAACACCCTGCGCCCCTCACGCACACTGCCCCGCACGTGTATACCGCAAGCTGCTCGATCCCCTTCCTGATTGCATTCTTTTGTGTGTTTTATTTCTCATTCTCTTTTTTTCTCTCTCTCTCTCTCTTTCTTTCTCTCTCTCTCTCTCACTGGCTCCCTCTTGCAGCAAGCCGACGTCTCGAACACGCCAAGGCCATGTGCGAGCGCATCGGCGATGCCCGACTGACCAGCGTTGCGCTCGACGTCACCGACAGTGCCGCACTGGACGCTCTCGTTTCCGACCACGACATTGTCATCAGGTTTGCCGCCCCGCCATGGCCCCCGCGCCCGCCCTCGCACTCCCACACTCCCGCACTTTGCTCTAACACGCGCACACGTTGTTTGTTCTGCTTCCTCTAGCTTGATCCCGTACACGCAGCACGCGACGATCATTGACTCGGCGATTCGACATGACAAGAACTTTGTCAGCACGTCGTACATCAACCCGCAAATGATGGCACACGACGAGGCGGCCAAGGCCAAGGGACTGGTGGTCATGAACGAGATTGGCGTCGACCCGGGTGTCGATCATCTCTATGCCATGAAGGCCATCGACGAGGTACAAGTCCACGAGAGGAGAAGTAGAGAAAGAAGGCACACTGACTCGCTTTGTCATGGTCATTGTGTTCACGCAGGTACATGAGGCAGGCGGTAAAGTGTTGGAGTTTACTTCCTTCTGCGGTGGTCTGCCGCATCCGGACAACGCCAACAACCCGCTGGGGTACAAGTTCAGCTGGAGTCCGCGCGGTGTGCTTCTTGCAGCCCGCAATGACGCCAAGTGGAAGGAGCACGGTGAGACTCAAGCACTCGCTGGTGCCCAGCTCATGAGCAAGGGTCCTCGTCCCATTGAGATTCCCCCCAACTTCTCACTTGAGGGCTATCCCAACCGCGACTCGACACCCTACGAGCAGCGCTACGGCCTCAAAGACGCGTCGCTCATTCTGCGTGGCTCACTGCGCTACAAAGTACTCACAAGAACAACTTGCACCGTGTGCACGTAACGTTAATTTTAATTTTAATTTTGCTTTTGTTTTCCTTCTTATTCAGGGCAATCCGGCGTTTGTGCAGTCTCTGGCGGACCTGGGCTTCCTCAACGACGAGGCACGCGACTATCTGTCGGCGTCGTCGCCCCCTCTGGCGTGGCACACCGTCCTTGCCCGCATGGTGGGTGTTGCCGACGATGCAGACACTGCGTATGCATTGATTGAGAGAATCCATCAGCAGTGACATTTTTTTTTGTAGTGCCCTGACTGAAGCTGTCTGCGCCAAGGCAGGACTCAATTCAGTCGACTCGGCGGAGCGAGAGCGTATTCTTGAAGGTTACAAATGGCTTGATCTCTTTTCTGATGTGGAGGTAAACAGACACAAATTTCAGAGACAGTCACTCACATGTAGCTAAATGGTGTGTAATTCCGTCTTAGGTGGAGGCGCGCGGAACCTTCCTGGACACTCTATGCGCGACCCTGGAGAAGAAGATGATGTATGCCGAGGGCGAGCGTGACATGGTTTTGCTGCAGCACAAGTTTGTGTGCGAGACCAAGGACGGCAAAAAGGTTCACATTCCATTTGTCCTTGTTTCACTTACTCTTTGTGTGTGTGTGTGTGTGTGTGTGTGTGTGTGTGTGTGTGTGTGTGTTTCCATGTGTCTGTTTGCACATGTGCGTGTCTGTGATAGGAAGTGCGCACGTCTACTATGCTCGAGTATGGAGACCCTGAAGGATCTGGTGGAGACAGGTTAGGCACATTCTGTTCTCTGTTTCCCAATTCCCAAATTCATCTCCATCTATATATTTTTCCTGCAGTGCAATGGCGAAGACTGTGGGTGTTCCTTGTGGCGTAGCGACGCAAATGATTCTTGATGGCAAAATCACGCGCGCGGGCGTGATTGCACCGCTCGACAAGGAGCTGTACGAGCCGCTCATTGCGGCACTCAAGGACCGCGGAATCGAACTCATTGAAGAAACAACGCCTCTTGAATAAACAAGAAAACAATTTGTCTTTCACTCATTCTCAATTATGGTCATACACACACTCTCCGTGTGTCTCACTCATCGTCGTCCGAGTCGACTGTCGCCTTTGACTTGACGTGAGACTTCTTGCTGACACGCTGCGATCGTTCGTCGTCATCGTCCTCATCCCTCGCCTGCTCTTCGCGCTGGCGCTTGCGCTTCTTCCGCAGTTCCTTGGCTGCCTCCATGCGCTCCTTGTCTTCGCGCTCCTTGATCGACAGCGACGACTGTGCAGCGGCCGCCCGTCGCGCACTCCGATCCAATGGTACATTGTCTTCTTCTTCGTCGTCGTCCGAGTCACCATCTTCCACCACTTCGTCGTCGCCTGCCACAAACCCTTCCATTTCACGCAAGCCCAGCTCCTCCTCGTGCAAATCAATGTCGTCCGCAATTTCATCGTCATCCAGACTCTCGCCCATGACACGTCCCCGACCTCCACTGGCTCCCCGCTGCACCTGCTTCTTCCGTCGCTCCTCATCTCGCTCGGCCTGTTCTCGCGACGCCTGCACTTGCGCTTCCAATCGCTTGCGGTTCTCCTCCTGAAACAATCGTGCCTTCTCGTCCAACTCCCGCTCGCGTTCAAGTCGCTTTGCTTCCTTCTCCCGCTCAAGCGCCGCCTTCTGCTCACGGTACGCCTGCATTTCCATCTCCTGCGCCAAAATGCGCTCACGGCGCTCGCGTTCCACCTGTTCTGCACGCTGCAGATGCGTTTCGCCCTGCGACAAAAAAGTATCCGTCTTGCTCGCCTCACCATTCACCATTGCCTCCGGCAAGTACCGCCAGTCCTACCAAAATGCATATGGGTGTGTGAGAAATCAACACAATAGAATCAGAGGTTTCGACCCTATCTCACCTTGTGCTTAGCATGGTTTCCGCGCATCTCTTGCAGATCTTTGAAGGTTTTGAGCGCATAGCGAAGGTCAGCAACGGCCCCCTGCACCTGCTCAAGTGACTGGTTGTCCTTGAGCAGCACTGACATGCCCGAGTACTCCAGCGCCACTCCCAGATTGTACCGGGCGACAAGTGATGCCGGATACGCGTGCATCGCCTATTACAGAGTGTAAAGAAAGTAAATAAATTATGTCATGTTATACAATACGAAATAAGTGAGTTGGTCGAAAGTCTGTTGTGTTGCAAATAAACACAAAAAAGGAAGGAAGAGAAATAAAGTGATAAAAAGAGAGAGATAGCGAAACAAAGTGATTGACAAAGGAAAAACCAAAGTGAAAAACAAAGTGATAGAAAAAGTGATAAACAAAGTGACAGACAATAAAATTTTTCATAATACCTTCAAGAGCACTTTCTTACACGCGGAAAACTCCTCGGCCTTGAAAAGCGCTCGTGCATGTTGGTGCATCAGCTCAAGATCATGATTAAAATAGAACTTGCGCAGACACTTTTCATACTACGAGAAGCGCAATGAGACAGAAAAGAGAGAAGTAACAATGAATGATACCATTTTGACGGCGTTGACATATTGGCCCTGAGCAACGTACGTGAGCGCAAGGTTGTTCCACACAGACGGAGAGTCGCCTGTTGCTTCACGAACCTATAGCACGCAGAGAGAAAAAGGAGGAAAAAAAGAGTGAGAGGAAGAAACAAGAAACAAAAAGAGAAGGTAGAGAGATGGAAACGTATTTGCCACAAGAAAACACTCTATTGTTGGGTCACCTTGAGGAAAATAGAGCGCGCCTCGGCGATTTCACCCTGTTCGGCCAACACAGCTGCGGCTCCGTTGGCGGCAAAAATGTTCTTGGTGTCAGCGGAAAGGACGTCGGTGAAGCACTGGAGGGCCAGACGAAAGTTGCGCTCCTCCTTGACCTTGTCGTGAACGCTGCGCTTGGCAAGTTGCAGGTACAGGTTTCCCATGGAAAGCATGGCGTAAGGGTCTTTCTTGGAGCCCTTGGCCTGGGTCACCTGCTCGTATCGCTTGAGCGACCCCTGGATGTCACCACGGGCCAGCATCACAGTCGCCAAAAGCACCTCAGCGTCGGCACTGGTTTCGGGAGCAATCAGCTGAATTGCTTCCTCACACAGACTCTGAGCAAGCACCAGGTCGTCGCGGTTCATGGCAAGACGAGCAAGGCGCAAGCGAGCGTCTGTGTACGTTGGGTGGTCCGCCAAAAGGTCGCGAAAAAGTACTTCGGCGCGGTGCTTGTCACCCTCGTGGTCGCAAAGCAGCGCCATGTTGTAGCGCAAAGTAAGCTCCATTGCCTGCAGTGCCAACAGTGCCTCGCCCGTTACATCACCCGCACTGCTCACTAGCGTTGCTTGCGTCTGCTCAAAGGCCACGCGTGCGCCGGCAAAGTTGCCGAGTCGTTGCCGAAGAACCCCAATGTTGTTGCTGATTTCTGGGTACACTCGGATGCCCACCTGCTCCTCCAACACTGCTGCAGCCGCCTCGTACGCCTCAAGAGCCTTGTCCACTTTGCTGGTCCCCTCGTACAGCTGACCCAACTCAATCCATACCTCAAAATCGTCCGGGTACCTGAAAAGAGCAAAAGGAAATGAATGGAGTGTCGCAGAGGGGAAACGCGGAGTGTGTTAAAAAATATTTTTTGGCTTCGTACTTCTCGGTGACGCGTTGAAGATAACCAATGGCCTTGTCGCGAGCACCGGGGCGGTTGGCAAGAGAGGTAGAGCCATGGAGGGAACCAAGAATCTTCATGGCCTCGTAGCTGTCGGGGTCGGCGGCGACGACGCGCTCAAAGCACTCGACAGCCTTGGCATTGTCGCCCTTGCCAATGTACATTTGTCCGAGACCATAATGGGCACGCATAAGAAGCGGATCGTGTTGCACCGCAAACTGATACTTGTGAAACGCATCGTCAAAGTTGCCGCGAGCGTGGCAAAGACGCGCAAGTTGATAGCTTGCAAGCGCGCGAGCCTCGTCGCTACCGGCGCCACGCTCGAGGGCGTCCACGCTGACACGGTGAGCCAGATCATGTTTGCCGGCGAAGAAAAAGTGTTCGGCAAGGTACACGAGTACGTTGATGTTGTGCTTGTCGAGCTGGTGCGCTCGACGCAGCAGCTGCATCGCCTGCTGTGAGTTCTCGCCACGTCGGCGATTCAGCTCAACAACGGCAAGCGCTGCGAGGGCATCCACATTCTCGGGGTCGAGCTGCAATGTACGCTCAAAGGCAAGACGCGCGCGCTCTTCGTCGCCCAATTGGAATAGGCACAGACCAATGCCAAACCGTACGACAGCAGGGCAATCTAAACAAAAGTATCAGTAGATATATATAAGCGTGTGTTGTGCGTGCGATATTTGTGTGTGAGGGAAAGGCTACATACTGGGATTGGTGCGAATGACGCTACGGTACTGACGGAGCGCCTCGGTATAATCCTTTTGCCTTGTAACGATCAAGGAGAAAGAGAGAGAGAGAGAGAGAGAGAGAGAGAGAGAGAAGTGTGTGAGGAGAACGAAACAAAGTGATAAGAAAGAGATCGAGATTTACATGTAGGAGGCGCAAGCGCGTCCGAGCTTTGCAGGGATGTGTGCTTTGTTGCTGTTGAGGACCAGATCAAACTGTTGGATGGCGATGTCAATGTTGCCCTGGAGTGAAAAGCAAGTTAGTGCGTTTCGCTTGAGGCTGCCATGGCGACACAAAAGCAAACCTGCAAGAGACGGATGATGCCGCGGCCCACGCTGGTGAGCAGCATGTCGTCGCTGGTGTCGCGCTGTGTCGCTGAGTCGTTTCGGTTGTACTCGATGATCGCCTCCTCCAACAGCGTTTCACGCTCCGCCGACGACGCCTTGATCGCCAGGTTGACAAAATGCGCCCCAAGCGAGTTGTTGACCATCACCTTTTCCGATGGCGTCGCCCGGTCTGACCCACAAAAGCCAATTTGGGCATTTTTGAGACTCTTCGACTTCTTTTTCGCTTTTTTTTCGTTCCTTACCGGAAAGTTCGTTCTGTACGTGACGCAGGACCTTGACAAAGTCAGAATGACGCCCCATATGGTAGTATATGAGCTGGAAGAGCGACGGGAGAGAGCGAGACGAATCAGCAAACGAGAAAAAAAAAGAAAGATTGCTTACAGCAATTTTCCTGTACAAGGGCACACCACTGCGGTGCATGGTCATGGCGACAAGGACATCGTGAAGTGCCGGAGCCGATTCGGACGCGAGGTCGACCGACCCGAAGTCGGGAACTGAAAGAGAGAACGCGATGAGACGCAGCACAGCGGGCGCGGACGCTTGGGCTGCAGCGGCGTACCTTCGACGGTGGATGCCATGCGAGAGAGAGAGAGAGAGAGAGGGAGAGAGAGAGAGAGCGAGCGAGCGAGGAACAAAGAAAGAAGACGGAAATTGATTGATATTTGATTATTATTAATTTGATAATTATTTGAATACTCGTCGTAATTAATATTATTTATTTTGATTATTTTGATTGATAAATATTCCGTGCGGGAATAGGGGAATAGGAAGAAAGAAAGAAACGGGTTCAATCATTTCGATTGTATGTATCGATGAGTGCAAAACTTACCTTTGTCTCACTCATGTCTGTTTGTTTTTATGGCTTTGCCGAATGTAATGAGTTCGAATCCAATCACAATCAAAACAAAGGATAATCACTATCTACGACTCCATTCAACCAGCCACTTCAATTCGACGCATTTGCACATACACAAACAGAAACACTGACAAATTGTGTTTGAGATGTGACTGATTTGATCTACCAGTGCCTCGATTGACACTTTTTAGCCAGTCGCTTCTTATGTCTCTCTTGTTTACCCTCTGTTGCGTACTACCGCAGAGCGCATTGAACACGAATTACATGCTCAACAAAGCAACCGTCGTTCAGCCAAGAGTAAGCAATCCGCTCATAGAATCACCCACCCACTCCTGATGATTGGGTATCCCTCTCCTCGTCTCTAAAGTCCATCAAGGGGGTATACGACGATAGTTTCTCTGTCTCTTATCGCAACCCCAACTGATTGTGACACATCCGCGTCCGCTTGGATCCTCTCTCCCGTCTCAAACTGGAGAACGTGTCTCTGACAATAAAGCGAGTGGTTTTGTTGTGTTCGTTTCTGTTAACAGGCGGGCGACGAGGCTACGCGCGAGAAGAAGTACGTTGCCAGCGCTGCAGCAAGGTGGAACACGTCGACGCCGTCCAAGCCCACCTTGCGTGCAATCTTCGTCTTCAGTTTGTCGCCCACAGCAAACGCAAGGAGCCCCCCGAGGACGTTCTGGGAGGCGAGGCAGCCGTAGAAGGCGTCGTGTGCGGCAATGGCCAGGGCGGGCACAAGCGCCACCACAACGTACAGCTCCATCTCTTTGCGGCGGACGTTGCGGTTGAACTGGGTCGCAAACCCAACGGCCAGAATAAGCAAGGCAAGGAAGTGCCAGCGAAGGACGGCGAGCGTCGCCAGAGCGCAGTACGAGCGGGTGCTCACGACGCACGCCACCGCCGTGCACGCCACCGACGCCTCCGCCATGCGTGTCAGCGCCGAATGCACCCGCGCCACCTTCTGATTGCCGGTCCAGTACCACGCAGCGCCCGCCAGCTACGCAACAGACGCAGGCGGTTCGTTTCGTTGGTGTCGGTTGTTGTGCCGTTTCCTTTGTGGGTTCGTACCGCCGCTGAGCCGATGGACAGCGCAGGAATGTGCCACAGACGCTCTCTTAAGGTACCCGTCGATGTTTCGTACAGGACCCAGCAACCGACAACGAGAATAAGCTCACACACGACGTTGGACAGGCGAGCCATGATTAACAACAAAACTGTGTGAAACTAGTTTTTGAATGAATATCAATAATAATAATAATAATTATTATTATTTCAGATTTTCAGTTAATTCTCATGCTAAACGTGATCAAAACAGGCCAATCGGCGGCGCAGCGACTGGTAGTGATTGGGTCGGGGTGGGCAGGACATGCGTGTTCGGTGTCGTTGGCGAAAAAGGTGGGTGGCGCTGCAGTCACAGTGATTTCGCCGCGCGATCACTTTCTCTTTACGCCTCTCCTCTGCTCGTGCGCCGTCGGAACGCTCGAGGTACACACAATGCGTGGCATGTTGATCGCCGACTAAGCACGCTCTCCGGCGCAGTTCCGGTCCATCATTGAGCCCGTGCGCTCCGTCCAGGGCGTCCAGTTCCTCCAGGCGTGCGCAGACCGCATTGACCTCGACGGACGGCGCATTGAGTGCACCAGCGTGCTGGACGGCCATCAGTTCAGCGTGCCGTACGACAAGCTTGCCATAGCGGTGGGTGCTGCGCCACAGACCTTCCAGACGCCCGGGATTGAGCACGTCCACTTCCTGAGAGACGTTGCCGAAGCGAGAGGTGAAGCAGCCAAGGACGCATTGGAGCGCTGACAAGGACGCTTTCTTTCATAGCCATTCGCAACCGCCTACTGCGCAATTTTGAGCTGTCTACTCAGCCCGGCTTGAGCGAAGAGGAGCGACGCCGTCTCACGCATGTTGTGGTGGTGGGCGGAGGACCGACGGGCGTCGAGTTTACGGGCGAGCTGCACGATTGGATCGTGCAAGATGTGGGGCGACTCTACCGTGACAGTGCGGCGTTTGCGCGAGTCACCTTGGCCGAGCCCAACGAGCTGTTGGGCGCGTTTGATCCGCATATGAGAGCATTTGCAGCGCGGAAACTTGCGCGACGCACTGAGCTGACGGTGAAACGACAGTCAGTGGCGCGAGTGACAGAGAACTCGGTTGAGTTTGGGGATGGGTCGACAATTGATTGTGGATTGGTTGTGTGGTCGACGGTAAGAGAGACCAAAGAAAGAATGGAAGAAAGTAGAAATAGAGAAAGAAAAAAACACAGAGAGAGAGGGTGTGTGCTTGATTTGCGTGATTCGTGTCGTTACAGTGCTTGTAATTGTGTTTGTGCTCACAATTGCGGTAGGGATTGACTCCGTGTGCGCTTGTACAATCTCTGTCGGTGGCCAAGGACGCACGTGGACGTGTACTCACCAACGACTGCCTTCAACTTATTGACTATCCCGAGGTGTACGCCATTGGCGACTGTGCAGGTACCAATCAGTCAGTGTGTGTGTTTGTGTGCGGTGTGTTTCTCAGTCGAAGTTTTGTCAGGATATGGTTCTCTTCCTGCGACTGCGGCAGTGGCTGAGCGCGAAGGGCGCTATGTTGCGCAGCACATGAGCTCGGCCTCCCATACGGCTCCGTTTTCGTTCAAGTCGTTGGGCATGATGGCCTACCTGGGCGGTTTCTCCGCTCTGGCCGAGGTCAAGCCTATCAAAGGGCGCTTCAAAGGCTTTGTCGCGTGGATCCTTTGGCGCAGTGCCTATCTGACCATGCTGGGCAACTGGCGCTCTCGCTTTCAGGTGCCCCTCGACTGGTTCAAGACATTTTGCTTTGGGCGCGATACGTCTCGTTTCGAAAGCGACCTCTGGTCTGCTGACTCTGCTCGTCCAAAGAAAACCCGCACTTAAAGAAGGTCCATCAAGCCATGATGTTTACATCAACACAATGCGCAATTGTACATACATATTCCTCTCTGGCCTCTCTTGAGTGTCCTAAATGAATACACTTGAAAAAATAATAATAATAATTATTATTCATTCGCATAAAAAAGTTATTTAAAAGTAAAAAAAACAAAATAATGCACAATTATAATTATTATTATTCATTCGCATAAAAAAGTTATTTAAAAGTCAAAAAAACAAAATAATGCACTATAAATTATAATTATTATTGTTTTTCTATAGTATTGATTATCCATGTTCCGCAGTCGAGCCCGCGACAACGACGACGGCGCTAGTCGCGAAGCCGATGCGCTCATTGGGCGCGAAATCACTCTGAAAAAGGGAGTTTTTGTTCTCGAGTCGCTCATCGCGGAAGGTACGCGCTGGCCAGCCCCCCCCCTTCGGCTCCCCACCCCGCCACGCCGTCTTTGGGCGCGTGTGATCTGCGCTGTGCATCCTCATCCGCTCTCTCTGTCGTATTCGGCCGATGCAACTCAGTCCATGACAAGTTCCTCCTTCCACACCACTGATACCACTTCCCTCGTGCGCCTCCTCCCATTTCAACACATCCCCGCTACCCCCGGCCATCGAATGGACCCCGCCCGTCCGCCGCCAGTCGCCCCCAACGGCCCCAGCGTTCCCATCTCAACCCACCGACTCTTTGACGTGTTTCCTTTGTCTTCTCTTAGGCGGCTTTGGCTATGTCTTTCGCGGCCGCTGTGCCGACGGGAGCCACTGTGCAGTCAAACGCATGGTGGTCACCGACGAAATCAAGAGCTCCGTTGAGCGAGAAATGCGGATTTTGGTAAAATCAAAGACTGATTGAGCTACAAAGATAAAAAAAAAAGCTGATAATAATAAATAACTGCAATCGTTTGTTTCTGTGGGGTACGCAGGCCCACTCGCGCGCCAGCCGGCACATTATCAATCTTATCGACTGCGGGTTTCTTCCGCTGCGGGCGGGCGTCCACGAAGCCATCATTGCGACGGAACTGTGTCCTGGTACACTCCAGATCAAGATCAATGCACTATCTACTCACGTCGCTGACGCCTCTTGGGCTCCGTTGGATTTGCGCAGGGGGACACGTGCTGAAGCTGATGCAAGACCGCGAGGCACATCATCAGCGCTTTAAGGAGAGCGAAGTGCTGCGCATCTTGAGCGATGTGACACTTGGAGTCTGTTACCTGCACACCATGAATCCTCCCATTGTAAACCACTTTTTCGTCGTCACACGAACGATCGTCTCTCACCAATCGTCCTCTCCATTCAGATCCACCGCGACCTTAAAGCGGAGAATGTGCTTTTGGTGCGCGGAGGAGGCTTTAAGCTGTGCGACATGGGAAGTGCTATGGTTGGTGAGATGCATGTGGACGGCGACACGCGTTACCGTGTCGAGGACGACATTGCCAAGAACACCACCATGCGCTACCGCAGCCCCGAAATGGTTGATCTCTATTCGGGCAAGACTATTGGACGCAAGTCTGATGTGTGGGTAAGAGCCGAGAGAGCGAGAGAGTGAGGGCTTCCCCTAACCTTACCGAGACATGAACTTTACGATTGTATTCAGACGTTTAACACATACTCAAGCAGCTTATTTCCTCTAACCCTTACCCTAATCCCAATGGGATATTACAATCAATTTTTTTTAGGCATTAGGGTGTCTGTTATATCTATTGTGTTACTTTGACATGCCCTTTGAAGAGAGTTCTCTGGCCATCATCAACGGAAAGTATCGCATCCCCGAAACAAACACATTCTCACAAGGAATTCTCGACCTACTCCGTAAGCACACAAAAGCCCACTCATTCCACTTTCGACTACCATCACTTCACTGTACATGTTTCATCTCACGCCCGCTCTTCTTTCAATTCCTTCTCTCCTTCTCTCCTATTAGGCGTTACTTTACAAGTGGACAGTGACCTGCGTGTCAATGCCTTTCATGTCGCTCAGCGCATCTTCCAACTTCGCGGCAAACCCTGTCCTGTCAAAGTAATGATATTCTCATTCGACGTGGCATTTTTTTTGACTGATTGTATAGGCGAGTGAACCTGAGCCAGTGAGTGAAGCACAAAAGCCAAAGAAGAAGTTTTCTTCACCACCACCAAGAAGAGCCAACGCGCCCACACAACAACAACAACAACAGCAGCAGCAGCAACAGCGCACGCCACAACACCACCAACAGCCACAGCCGAAGCCGCAGGCTCCCGTTGAACCCGCACAGGCTCGCCGTGCCCGCCCTCATGCTCATCACGCCCACCCCCCCTCACTCGCTTCCCCCACTTCCACTACTACTCCCCTTCCTACTACTGTTGCTTCATCTTCTTTTCCCATTGACCCCTTTGCTCCTCCCCCATCTGCTACTTCGACTCGCACTACCACCACTGCGGACCCCTTTGACACTGACCCCTGGGGCACCCCTGCAGCTTCCACCACCACTTCTTCGCTTTTTGGTGGGGTGACTGCTTCCGCCACTGGTTCGTCGCCCTTTGACGACATGCCCTCTTTTGACACCGTTGCTGCCAGTGCCACTGCTGAAGACCTCGTGGATGTGTCCGATCCAAGTGTCAGCCATCCATGCACAGATGATGCCTTCCCCCTGGGCACTCCTGCGCGCGCCCACTCACCGGTCTTTGACAACCCTGATGAAGACGATGATGACATGTGCAGCAACAGTAGCTATGACTCGGACGGCGACTGCCACCAAAACGCAGAGGACATTGAGCGTCAGTTCTACAATGCGCTTGCTCTCGACGGATCCGCTCCGTCTGCAGACCCCACAGACGCTCTGCCTTCCCATCATCATCACCATCATCACCGTCATCATGGCAAGCACCACTCGTCCTCTCATGCCAGTGGGCTCCCTGCAACCAACACTGCTGTATTGACACGCGCTTCGCGACGTCTTTCAGCTCTCGTGTTCGACGCAGATGACCCCGAGCATGGTGCTGGTGCCGGCGACCCCTTTCAGGCCATGGGCGACTTTGGTCGCGACGACGCCCCTCCTGCCCTGGAAGAGGCCGATGAAGATGAGAAAAATACTGCTGACGCGGCCCTTGGCAGTGGCGATTCTGCTGCTTTGGCTGCGTGCGACGCGTCTCCCTTTGAGTCAGATTGGGACTTCAATCAAGATCATCAATGAAAAAACTAAAAGAAAACAATTTTTTCTTCGTACTTTCCCCCTCCACTCTAATTGCCTACACTTATGCCTGACACCGAGTAGGCACTATTGGGTTTGTTTCCATAGTACTAAAGGGCTTCTTTTTCTTTTTCTTTTTTTCCGTTGTCAAGGAAACCCGAGTCTGTCGCAGCCGCCGCCGAAGAGGCCTCTGAAGCGGCCGTTGCGTCTGCTGGACCGACGTCTGTAGTTGCAGAGACAACTTCCGCAGCAGCAGCCAAGGAAGAAAAGGCACCGTCGCGCCCAACAAGTGCGGTTGCGAAAACTGAGAAAGTTGCTTCGCGACCGACAAGCGGAAAAGCGAAAGGCAACTTGACGCCCGCCGGCTTGCGTCCCACCAGTTCTAAAACGAAGCCCGAAAGTGCTTCCGAGCCTGCGGCAGCGTTAATCGCAACAGAGGAGGCAAACCCAGCGACACCAAATCCCGCAGTAACGAAAGTGTCAAAGCCGTCCACTCCCAAGGCAGTGTCGAAGCCATCGACTCCCAAGCCGTCCGCTCCCAAGGCAGTGTCAAAGCCATCCACCCCCAAACCATCGACACCCAAAGCAGTATCAAAGCCATCGACTCCTAAGCCATCGACACCCCAGCCATCAGCACCCAAGCCATCGACTCCCAAGGCAGTGTCAAAGCCATCCACTCCCAAGGCAGTGTCAAAGCCATCCACCCCCAAGCCGTCGACACCCAAGGCAGTGTCAAAGCCATCGACTCCCAAGCCATCGACTCCTAAGGCAGTGTCAAAGCCATCGACTCCCAAGCCATCGACACCCCAGCCATCAGCATCCAAGCCATCGACTCCCAAGGCAGTGTCAAAGCCATCGACTCCCAAGCCATCGACACCCCAGCCATCAGCATCCAAGCCGTCAACTCCCAAGGCAGTGTCAAAGCCATCAACTCCGAAACAATCGACATCCAAGCCATCAACTGCTGCTCCCGCCACGGCAACAGCCACTACCACCACAACCCCCAAATCCTCCTCCAAACCCTCCACTCCCAAGCCCTCTTCCATTCCCCGTGTCAGCTCGCCTCTCGTTCCAAAGAAGGATCAACCCTTAAAGTCAACGTCTCCCGCCCCCCAGTAAAACACCCACAACACACACACACACACACGAAGTATATTATTTTGAGTCTTTCTTTCTGCTCTTCTTTTTTCTTTCTTCCTTGGGGTCAAGATTGAGTGGTACTGCTTTAGATTCGGCGCTTGAGACATCTTTCACTGCATATGTTACTTTCGGTGGCGGAAAAGACTCTGTCAAAATGACTGGTACAACATTCACTATTCCTTCAAAATCCAATTTACCGAGTTCTTTTTGCACATTTTTGTAGGAAAACAATTTGACAAATGGGCAAAAGAAGCAAAAGTGATTGGAATCAACGGAGTAACGTCCACAGACACCGACATTGCGTTTTCCAAAGTGGCGCGTGGACAGAAGCCGGTGGGACTAGACGGAATTCGAGAGATAGTACTCGAAATTGCCCGCAAAGTGGGAAAAGCGGAAGCGAAGAAGAAAAAGGAGGGCGAAGAGACTCTCATTGCCCATTGGAACGAAAAAATTATCCACAAGGTACGAGAAATTCACCGCTACGAAGCTCAAAAGAATAATGCGGAGAAACACCTTATTATTGCAGTTGGCAAATGCAATGCCAAAACTTCAAGGAACGACAAAAGTGAGCAACGTGGGGAACGTGGAGGGTCTTACTGACACTGCAAAGTACACTGGTACCCACAAAGAGCGTTTTGACAAAGGTACAAACTTTTTTTTTATCATTTTTTTGACATATTTTTTTGTTTTTTCTTCAGATGGAAAAGGAAAAGGAAAAGTGGGACGGGAAGACATTGTGAAGAGCAAAGGTTTTGTGGGCGCATACAAGGGAGAGGGAACATACGACAAAACACATTAAAAAGTGAGATAAATCAATAAAACTGAAACAAGCTGTGAAGCAAACGAAAATGACTCTGTATTTCATTTGTTTCAATTTCTTGCGTGTTTCGGGACTAAGTATCGCGGAAATAAAAGTTCGATCTCAAGGTTTTCTTTCAATCAATGTAAAGAACCCCCCCC
>CALSCP010002438.1:0-24910 GCA_943704425.1 Ministeria vibrans ATCC 50519
ATGTCGGTGTCGCACAGTGCGCCGGTGTAACCAGGGAGACATGAACAAGTGTGGCCGTTGACATTGTCGGTGCAGTTGCCAAAGGCGCACGGTGACGACGCACAGTCATCAATGTCGGTGTCGCACAGTGCGCCGGTGTAACCAGGGAGGCATGAGCAAGTGTGGCCGTTGACATTGTCGGTGCAGTTGCCAAAGGCGCACGGTGACGACGCACATTCATCAATGTCGGTGTCGCACAGTGCGCCGGTGTAACCAGGGAGGCATGAACAAGTGTGGCCGTTGACATTGTCGGTGCAGTTGCCAAAGGCGCACGGTGACGACGCACATTCGTCCATGTCGGTGTTGCACAGTGCGCCGGTGAAGCCCGAAGCGCAAAAGCAGAAGAATGCGTTGCTGTTGTCAATGCAGGAAGCACCGTTTCCACAAGGGGACGAAGAGCATTCGGTCATTGTGTCCGAGCACGTCGGCCCCGCAAACGGCGTTTGACAGGTACAACTAAACATCCCGAATCCGTCTGTGCAAGTACCATTGTTCTCACAGGGAAACGACGCGCACTCGTCAATGACCGTGTCACAGGTCACGCCAGTGAAGCCATTAGCGCAGTTACATATGAACATATTCGTGGCATCAGTGCATGTACTGCCCAATTCACAGGGTGACGAGGCACACTCATCGATGTTGATAGTGCACTGTGAGCCTGTAAAGCCCGGCGAACAGGTGCACATGTACGAGGCAGTACCGCCCGAACACGTACCAAACTCGCTGCAGGGCGATGAGCTACACTCATCAATGTCGATGGAGCAAGTAGAGCCTGTCAGGCCCGGAGGACAGGCGCATGTAAACTGTGCGATGCCATCGACACAAGTGCTGGCCACATCACAAGGCGACGACGCGCACTCGTCAATGTCCGAGTCGCAGAGCATTCCGCTGTAGCCGGAAGTGCAAGTGCAGAGAAAGGAACCTGGCGATGGGGTGGAGCAGTTCCCGAATGCACAAGGCGACGACGCGCACTCGTCAATGTCCGAGTCGCAGAGCATTCCGCTGTAGCCGGAAGTGCAAGTGCAGAGAAAGGAACCTGGCGATGGGGTGGAGCAGTTCCCGAATGCACAAGGCGACGACGCGCACTCGTCAATGTCCGAGTCGCAGAGCATTCCGCTGTAGCCGGAAGTGCAAGTGCAGAGAAAGGAACCTGGCGATGGGGTGGAGCAGTTCCCGAATGCACAAGGCGACGACGCGCACTCGTCAATGTCTGAGTCGCAGAGCATTCCGCTGTAGCCGGAAGTGCAAGTGCAAGTGAACCCGTTTGCTCCATCTGCACAAGTTCCTGAGTTGTGACATGGTGACGATTCACATTCATCAACGTTTGTCTCGCAAACGGTCCCCGTGAAGCCTGAATCGCACACACACACAAATAGCCCTGGTGATGGTGATGTACAGTTGCCTTGCTGGCATGGCTGCGACTCGCAGACGTCGAACAAGCTCTCGCAAAGCTCTCCGGTGAATCCCGCACCGCAAATGCAAGTGAATTGACTCGCAGGCGAGCCAGGCACGCAGGTCGCGCCATTCATGCAGGGGCCCGTCTGACACATGCTGGCCGCCGGTGCAATGAGAATCGCGCACGCCAACGAGAGAATGAACAAGTTTTTTGAACACGTCATCAATGGAAAATATTTTTTTTCACAAAAAAATTCTTCACACGCCCCAAAAGTTTTTCAACACCCAATTGCCCACAAGGCGAGTGAGCAGAAAGCCAAAGAGTCTGCTCTGTGTGTCAAGACGTTGCACGTGTTGCCCAAGCACTGCAAGACAGGTCAATAAAATTATTCACTTTTTTAAAAAACTTTTTGCAGAGCGATTAAAAGCAACCTCCGAAATCCGAATCTATAAAACGTTATAATTATAATAATTATTATTCTAATCTCGACAAAAAATAATAATGGAGTTTTGATATATTATGTTTCTGAGGGATGTTTTCTGTTACAATAGTTTGAAAGTGGCGGGTTGGCGGCACCAGGGACACGAGACGGGTGCGGTCTTGGATACGGCACCGCGCCACTGCTTGGCACACTGGCGACATATTTTGTGCTGACACGGCTCAAGGACTACCCAACAAACACACACACATAGACACATACACGCATATATGAGTTAGAAAAACACACACAACATCATTAAAGAACAACACAAGAGTCAACAACAAGAACAACACAAGAGTCAGTTACCCGTGTCAACGGAATTGTCACAACACAGCCCACACGTTGTGTCATCCTCATCATCGAGGGGAATTCTGTCAGCCTCCGTGGTTGTCGTTGTGGCATCACCAGAACGATGGACATCCTTCTCCTCCCCCTTTGCTGCAACGGTGGGCGTGAGTTCGGCCAGTTGTCGTGCAAGAGTTGCATTGAGTCGTTCGCGTTGTGTCTCCAGCTGCGCTCGCGCTGTGTCGACGCTTGCGCGAAACTGCTCGTGTGCTTCCATCAGTGCTTTGTGATGCACCACATGCAGTGCCACCAGGGGGCTTGTCTCGGCATCCGTAGTCACAATCGGAAGGGCAGACGTATCGCTGAAACAAGAACTACGCCAAAGAAATAAGTGAACTTTCCAATCAGATAATGCAATAAGAATTACCGGTCGTTGAGTCTTGGGGAGAGAATGGGACATGGCGAATGCTGAACAGGTGAAGAATGAGTTGACAATGGTGCAGTGTGGGTAGGCAGTGCAAGAGGAACTGATGCCAGAGGCGGATTGTGAGCGGAAGGGAGCGGGTTGCTGTTGTGCGGTGGAAGGTTCTCCGAGACATGTTTGTCGCCCAGGAAGGGCGCAAGTGTCGCTATGAAGAAAGACAAACGACGTAGAGAAAATAAAGGCGCAACATCAACAATATGGAGATGGGCATACCGGCATCGTCAACGGTGATGCGAATAGAGAGCGCATTCGCAATGCGCAGCGTCAGGTGCCCGTCCCTATCCTCGCTCAGGCGCGTTTGCGTCTTGGGGACCACCAGACAGCCCTTGCCCAGGGCCCCCGTCGTGGACGCCCATATCCAATGGTGTGGAGCTTGCTGTAGCCTGCCCACCGACAGCGGTTGCTGCAGACCGTTCCATCAAAGAAAAAGTTTAGTCATTCGAGACCTTGATTATCTATTTTTGTTTTTTGAAAACTGACCTCGTCCATTTCAAGTGTACCGCTGAGTGATGCCGTCACCTTAGACCGTAGCGACGAGTCTAGGGTGGTTCTACGCCAAGGCGTGAGACGTCGAAGCAGCAGGGACGACGGGTCGTCGCTGGGGACGATTGATGAATTTGAATTCGACGCAACGATCGGACTCGATTCGCCGGTGAGTCCGGCAAAGCCAAAGCACGACTCGCGACGAAAAGCATCGTCCTCGTCGTCGCCAAGGACGTCCCCCACCACTCCACTGCGATCGTTTCCAGCGGCCCCAGTGCGCGCTTGAACTGAGCGAGCTGTGGCAGTCGCTTGCGAGCGATTTCGAAAGTTTTCAAACGAAAAACTCAATGCTGGTGTAAAGCCATCCGACTGACTAGGGCCGAACATCAAGCCATCCTCCTTGGAATCACCCAAAGGATCCGCTATTAGTCGCTCGGAGACTCCCTGCGACGTTGCCGAGTCACCAAACGAGAAACCAAAGCTCATCGAAAATAAAAAAAATATGAACTGTGAAGTGGATAAGTTTTAAAACTCATCGAATAATTCTCATAAATCGCAATTTCGCATTGTATTTAGTCGCGTGGTCTCACTGGTGGACTGACAGCCTGCCGTCTGGCATGGGAGGAAGAGTCTCCAAGCTTCCGCAAGCGCGTCGGCGGTCCCAGTCGATCCGGCCGAGACGATCGTCTTCGCGCGCCTCCTTCCCTGACCGCCTGCAGCCGCACCAGCTGGCGCCGGCCGCATTGCTTGTGGCGCGTGCCATTGAAAAGGCGACGGCCATTGGCAAGCAGACTGTCCGCGTGTTGGTGTGGCCCTGCGGTTGCGATGCGGTCAGCGCAGCCCACGCCATCAACACAGCGCTCCACGACGTTGACGACGGACGCCTCAGCCTGCTCCTTGTCCCTGTCTCCCTCTGCTTCACCGAACGCAGTCCCTGCGGTGTGCCCGACGCTATGCTGGACACCGTCGTGCGCACTGTCGACTCTGCAGATCTCGTCTTACTTGTTGTCGCTGCCGATGCGGCCGCCTCTGCCGACCCCGCTGCCTTTGAGCGCGCCTGCTACGCCCGCGCACAGAGTCCGCATAGCAGCGACGCAGATGCGCTGTGGTTTGCCGCCGAGGTGCTTCAGGCTGCGTCCGATGCTCCTCCTGCGGTCTCACTGTCGGCGCTCGTCGCCAAACGCACTCTCCACAACGCCACTCCATTGCTCAGTGTCGCACTTGCGCCACAGAACCCAGAAGGACCCTCGTCGTCGTCCTCAACTGCACCGCAACAGTCCAATGAGGCGGACAACCTGTGCGTGGAGTCGCGCTCTGTCGCCTCCCTTCCGCATCACCACAACACAACCGACCCACTGCGTGCTTGGCTCGCTCACACTCCCACAAGCGATGAGTGCGCTCAAGTGGCGTTGTCGTCGCCCAACGATTGTGCCGATGCGGTGCGCCGACTCATCAGTGCTGTGCGTGCTCCGCCGACACACGCGGACGACTTGGATGCGGCTCTATTTAACAGCGAAGCGCTCTTTGCAAGTCTGTGCCTTGACGACATTGCCAATGGCCAAGAGGAGCCCTTCTTTCACACACGTTTTATTCAAATCAGCAACGAAATTAAAGCACATTTTGCAGCAACCACATCGGGATCAACGTCAAGCAGCAGAAAAAACCAAAACAACTGTGGGGGCGTTGTGCTACTCCTTGGGCCCGATGGCGTCGGCAAGGCAACGCTACTCGCTCGCTTTATCTGTCAACTCGAACTTCCCGTGCACGACCAGTCACAGCAGGTTGATCAGTGGGAGGATTGCGATACGGCCGCCTCGGAAACCCCACCGGGAATGGCTACGCCACACTGTCCAGCGCCACTTGTGCTCTCCTTCTTTGGTCGCACACCCGACCGCTTCACCCTTGTCTCATCCCTTGTCAATCAGCTCACACGCTGGTTGGGCCTTGCTGTTGCCCCCGTATCACCTACAGTCAGCGAGGCGCGACACTTACTCGTGCAGCTCATGCACACAGCAGTCGCGTCGGCTCGCTGGTCGGCCGTCTACATTGTCGTGAGCGATATTCATTTGTGCGCTCCCGACTGGCCGGACTGGCTGCCTCGCATGGCCGCACTCTGTGCCGTTCACATTCTGCTCTCAGGAAACAACATTGACGCGCCACAGAGTGTCGCGCACACGGCACATGTGCGTACCATCCGAGTGCCCCTTGTCAACCGCCTTGGCCGGCGTCACTTGGTGCGTGTGGCCCTTGACTCGCTTGGAGTGCAGCGTGACTCTCCGACACGCCGTTTAGACGAGGATTCATTGCCACAACGAAGCGAAGACAAAGACTGCACACACTGGCTTGACGGGGCCACTTCATTGCCACTTTGTCACCGTCTTGCACTGACTGCGGCGCGCTCTTGTCTCACGTGCGAAGCTGCACACAACTGTTACACCGCCGTTGTGTCCATGCCCACCTGTGAGGAGGTGGCCCTTGCTGCTCTGGACCAGTGTATGCGCCAGGCCGCCGCCGGCGAGTGCGCCGCTGCCATTGCCGATGTACTGGCGGCGCTAGTGTGCACACGCTCCGGTCTCATTGAACGTCACCTCGTTGAGTGGTGCACCCACTGTGGCTACACGACGGGCACAGTGCACTTTGTACTCGCGACGCTGCATCCTTTGCTCGTTGCGAATGGCCGTCACATCCGCATTGCGCATCCCGTGGTGTGTACCGCTGTGTTGCGTATAGTCTTTGACAGCGACGACGATGGGTCGCGGGTGATGCGCCACCGTCGTCGCCTCTGCGACTTTTTCGCCGCCCGTCTTGAGCAGGCAGCGGGACGACGGTCGATGCTCAGGCAGATTCTGCCAGAGCTTGGTTGGCTTCTCATGACCGTAGACGACGGTCGTGAGCAGCTGTGTGCCCTTCTGGCTGACCTGAGTGTATTTGAGACGCTCTATGCGTCCCATTTGCGTGAGCTCTTTATGCAACTGTGGCTGCACTGTCTTGAGTCAAACAGTGGCGGCGCCACCCTGGTGCGTGGCTACATGGCACAACTGCACGCCAAGGTACATAATGTTGAGCAAAGCGTGCGCTTGAAGGAAGAAGCAGATCATTCCGCGACTAGGTCAACCGATGTCATCGGTGACCAGGAGGGAATGGGAAGGGAAAAATGTGGTGTGGGTGTAGGGTCTTTGTCAGCTGCACGACGGACGGTCGCGTCGGAGCTGAAGGAGAAGCGACGAAGGTCGTCTCAGATGCTGGAGGAGGAAGTGTCGCGACATCGTCGACACTCTCGACGGCTAGCGTCGGAGGAAGAGGGCGCAGTGGTGCCGGGAGAGGCGTCGTTGCCTGCGATGGCTGGCCAATACTATCGTGTGGCATGTTTCCTACTGGGCATGGGCGATGCATTTGGGGCGCTTGAGCCGCTGGGTCGTGCGGTGGAGTTGTACGAGCGGGTGTTTGGCGGAGGGCACTTGGATGTGGCTACTGCTCTGAACAATTTGGCGATGGTTCACATGCGCGTGGGACAACTGTCGAGTGCACTGGAGCTGTACGAGCGGGCTCGTCGTGTGTACGAACAGTACGCGGTAGTCAGGAAGGAGGCAACGACGACGACGAGCGCGGAGCAGGTGCTGGTGACGGGCGAACGAACGGGCTTTGATCGACGACGGTTGAGTTGGCGTCTATCGCAGCGGCGCAGGAAGAAGCAAGAGAAGAAGAAGAAAAGTATTAGTTGTGACACGTCGCAGCAAGACGAAGACGCCGTTGCTGTGGTGAGTCAACTGCACATTGCGACAACGGAGCATAACATGGGACTGGTCTGCGAGAAGATGATGCGACTGCGCGAGGCAGAGCGGTACTATGCGAGTGCGCTGGCAATGCGCGAGCGGCTGCTTGGCGTGATGCATGTGGACACGCTGGCGTCGCAGTGGTCACTTGCTGGGTTACTTGTGTCTCAGCTGCGCTGGGACGATGCGGTAGTCGTGTTGGAGGATCTCGTGGGGTTGCGCACGACGGCGCAGGGTGCGTGGCATCCAGGGACTGTGGACGCGCTGGAGGCACTGGGGCGAGTCTACGCGGCGCTTGAAGGGCGCTCTGATGACGCCTTGCGAGTGTTTCGCGACGTGTATCGCGTGCGTCGGGCGTCGGGCGACCCTGCGGCACTGGCGCGCACTGCACATAATCTAGGGAGTGTTCTGGTGCGCGTTGGGCAACCAAATGAGGCGCGTGGGTTGCTGGAGGAGGCCATGCGCACGCAGGAGTCAACTTTAGGTGAGGTGCACTGCGACACGGCTGCGACTTGGTTGACGCTGGCGCGTCTGTCGCGAAGTGTGGGCGACACGAGTGGTGCGATGGCGCTGTATTTGCGTGTGATTGAGGCGCGTGAACGATGTGCTGGTGTCACTAATAGCGATCTGGAGCTCATGACGGCCCGCAGTGGCCTTGCCACGCTGTATTGTGCGGGGGCTCAAGGTGAGCAAGAACGAGCGCTCGAGCTGTATGCACTCGTGCTCGATGGTATGGGATCAGTGGCGGCGCGCGCTGGCGAGCGGGGACACCTGGCGGTGCAGTGGGCACGTTTGAATCGTGCTGTGGTGTTGGGAAGCGCTGCGGAGGCACATGTAGCACTGGGACACAGTCAACAAGGGCTACAGATGTACGCTGAGGCGATGGCGGCTGCCGAGGTGGAGGAAGGTGAGACGCGAGGACGTCAGTGTGTGGTTGTGGCCGAGCTGTGCTCTCAGTACGCGACGCATCTGGTGTCGAGTGGTTGCGTGGAGGAGGCCGAGGAGCACTTGTATGCAACAGTACGCCAGCTGGACGCCAGTATTGCGTCGTTGTCGTTGACAACTGCAGAGAATGCGAGGGTGAACGCACTGTTGCCGTCGTTGCTTACGAAGCTGGCACGACTATTGCGCATGCGCGGTGATCACGTTGCGGCCGATCTGCTAGACGAGCGAAACAAGTTGGATGACAATAAGGTATCATCGAGGGACTCCCCGGCAACACACGAAGCTTACCTGCGCGAATTATCATTGCTCAATCTGCAAATTGCTTTGTCGCGTTCCGTTCGAGTGACACTTGTCTAGTAAACTGTGTGTGTAAAACAACAACAAACTGTTTATACTTTTACTTTGACGGAGCTTTTGATGACTAAGGTTGTGACTTACCAGAGTTAGTTGTCAGAGCTCAGAAGTTTTGTTTTATTTTTACTTCTAGTTTTATGACTGAGATTGTATCCGACTCACAGTTGGAGTTGCTCAATGTGGTTGGACGGGGCAGTTTTGGTGATGTTTACTCGGCGTAAGATGTGCATGTCGAACATCACTTACTCACACACAGAGAATGTGTGTCGACTCGTGCAATTGATTTCTTACGTTACATGCTCTCCGTATAGGAGAAATAAGAGCAATGGAGAGACAGTGGCGGTGAAAGTGATCAATCTTGAGGTGAAACTGTGGCGCTTTGAGCATTCAGTTGAACTTTGACCTATTTTTCCAAACAGGGTTCCGAAGAGGACATTGATGTGGTGAAGAAGGAGCTGATACATCTGAGCGAGTGTAAACATCCCAACATCACCAAGTGAGTGCCGTAAAAGCGTCCGTGGAGCAGTGTGGGGCGCAGTTGGACGCACTGACACTCTCCCGATCATTGTTAGGTATTTCGGGTCGTTTAACAAAGGGTCAGATGTGTGGATTGTGATGGAATATCTTGCGGGGGGCTCTGCCTATGCACTGGTATGAGATGACGGTTAGATGGGAAAAGTTAATGCGTCTTTGTGCAGTACGAAGTGTGCACTTTTGACGAGACACAGATCTCGGTGGTGATGCGCGAAGTGCTCAAGGGACTGCGGTATCTGCACGAGAACAAGAAGATCCATCGTGACATTAAAGGTAGTGGCGGAGAGCAAGGTGGTTGGAGGTGCTGAGATGGGCGTTGATGATTAGGTGCGAACATCCTGTTGGGCAGTGACGGGAGTGTCAAGTTGGGGGATTTTGGAGTGACGGGGCAACTGAGTGAAACAATGCTCCAGCGCAACACAGTTGTAGGAACGCCTTTCTGGATGGCACCGGAAGTAAGAAACAAGCAGAGACAGGGAGAGAGAAACAAAGTGTATGTATGTGTGTATGTGTGTTTGTGAATGTGACAGAGTGAAGGGATTAGAATGAGAGAATGTGTGTGAGTCACTCACTGACATCCTCTCTCTCTCTCTCTCTCTTTGTTGCGCTCAGGTGATTCTGCGGAGCGGGTACAGCACACCGGCGGACATCTGGTCGGTTGGAATCACTGCGATTGAGTTACTGCTCAAGAGCCCCCCGCTAGCGGCCGACTTCCCACCCATGAAAGCGATCTTTGAGATCCCCCGTCGTCGCCCCCCTTCGCTTGATGCTCACCCTAATGTCTCGTCGGCCCTGAAAGATTTTGTGCGTGTCACTCTGCAAAAGGATCCCACTCGAGTAAGTCCCAAAAAATTAGGGTTTCAGGTTTCTTTGCTTTCTTATGATTATGATTTTGTAGCGGCCGACGGCGAGTGCACTGCTTCAACACGCGTTTATTCCGAGCGAGAAAAAGAAGAAGATTGGGTTGGTGAAGACACTGATTGAGCAGGCGCACCAGCGCAGACTGCTCAACGGTGCAACACAGCTGCCGTCACGCCCGCACCAGCCGCCGCGTCACGAGACGCGCCCCATTGACGAGTGGGTCTTTGATGAGACTGTGAGGATAGCAGATGAAGAGCAACCGTCGCGTGCGATTAATGAGGAGCCTGTAAGTGTCCCTGCAACCGTGCCCCATCGTGTCAGTATTGCTGTCCACGCCCAGATTGCATCCGCCGACCCCACCGAACAGAACGCCATCTCGTCGGTACGGTGGAATGTAGAAAAGAGTGAGGGAGAAATGCGGGGAAAGAACAATGTGGGTGTGTGTGTGCATATATATTATATAATTATAATTATATTATTCTATATATCAATGTGTGTGTGTGTGTGTATGTGTGTATGTGTGTGTGTGTTGTGTGTTTGTTGTGTGCATTCGTGTTAATATATTTATAATGTCTTTGTGGTGTGTATGCGTGAAAGGAGGAAGAAAAACAAAAGCAAAAAGTGATAGCTCGATTCCTTTGAATGGTTGATATTTGTCTTAGATTCGTGACGGATTTGCGGCTTTAAGTGAGTCGCGCGCTCTTGAACTTGTGCGCAGCCTTGCCTCGTCACTCTCCCTGTCGCCCGCCGCCTCAACCACAACAGAGAGTAATCCTCGTGGTGATGCGCTGGTGCTTCTGGATCGTTGGCAGCAGACGCTGGATGAGTTCCGGCGGTGAAATGAAACATGAACTGATTAATACTCTAAAAAATATTCGACTTGATCCATATAAGTAATTCCAGTTTAATATTACTCTCTCTTTCTGCCTGCCTGTGTGTGTACCATGACTGAAAAGGCAGCTGTTGCTTCGCGCGACCTTGGGGCTGCGCGACAAGCCTACTCGCTTGGGGACATTGAGGTGCGTCTCATGCAACACTTGCCCGGTTCTGCCGCACTCCGCTGCCGCACGACTCTCCGCGTGTCCCCTTCGCCTTCCGCTGTGGCCATGCTGAGTCTAGCGAAAGCGCCCATTCCCTCGTGAAACTCTTGCGGTTATCCCTTTCCCGCTTTTTTTTTTTTTTTCTCTCTCCACTCTTTGAGTCTTCGCACTGCAAGCCGTCCCCCCTCCTCACCTGCACTTGGAGGGGGCAGTGACCGTGCGGAGAGCAGGGCCGTGTCGCGTCGGCGTAGCTGGGCTGCGAGTGGCGCCATGAGAGCGTCGTCGTCTTACGCAAACCCCATTCTTCTACTTGTAGCTCTCCCGTATCGCCCACGAGGCAGGAGCGCCCGAGAAGCACACCAAGGGCGGCGACCACATCCGCAGCGTGATTCTTGGCGGTCTGGATGGCATTATCACGACGTTTGCTGTGGTCTCGGCGGTGGCGGGCGCCTCGTTGGCGTCTCAAGTGGTGCTCATTATGGGCTTTGCCAACCTGCTGGCCGACGGCATCAGCATGGGCTTTGGCGACGCCATCAGTAGCAATGCCGAGCTGCTTTTTGTGAAGAAGGAGCGCGCGCGCGAGATGTGGGAGATGGAGAACAACCCTGAGGGAGAGATTCGCGAGATGATTGAGATTTACACGGCGGCGGGCGTTGAAGAACAGGACGCCGAGCTGATTCTCACGACGATGGCCAAGTACACAGACTTCTTCGTGGACCACATGCTGGTCTTGGAGTTGGGCATGATGCCGCCGGACGACGACGACAACCCCTGGAAGGGCGGCTTTGTCACGTTTATCTCCTTCCTCATCTTCGGCACGATCCCCCTTCTCTCCTACGCCATCTTCAACACCATCAACTTTAGCGGCTTTGACCCTAAATTTCTCATTGCCTGCATTCTCACTGGCTGTGCTCTCTTCTGTCTCGGTTCCTTTAACGTATGCGGAAACCAACACAATATTAGGAAGTGTACTCATCTCTCTCCTCATCTCTCTCCCTGTTCTGTTTCACCCAGTCTCGTTTTAACAGCCAAAAGTGGTACATTGGTGGCCTCTGGATTCTGTTCAATGGCGGTGTGGCTGCCGCTGCCTCATATGTCATTGGGCTGCTCGTTTCAAAGATCGTCGGTGACGGCGACGAATGTTCTACTCCCTGAGTCATTTCTTAAATTAATCGATTGAAAAGGTTTTTTATTTTTGTCTTCTTGACCAAAAGGCCACCCCCATCTCACTCATCTGACCTCTCAGCAATACATCTCGAACGAACGCAGCGAAGATGTTAATCAATCATGTTCCCAAACGAACTAATAATAACTATAATCTATATTATGATTATTATCAAAAATCACACTTTTACCATTCAGTGAGTCGCAGTACACCAGTGTGCTTCAAAACCCTCCTGTTGATTACGATTGTGCGCGATGCGGTCGCCTCTGGTTGTGGTCGTGGCTGTTGCGTCGCTCTCGCTGTGCACTCTCGCGACGGGCCACAGTGTGCTGGGCGCACGCCGCCCCCCGACAGTTGTGAAGAAGCTCACAGGTGTGGTCTATGAGGCTGTCATGCGGAGCGTGGTCTCTTCTGTGCCTTGCATTTGATGTAAATGTCGCTGACGCTTTCTTTTTTTTTTTTTTTTTTTTTTTTTTTACACAGACGAAACTGCCGCTGTGCACAATTTCCAACCGTTTGAGCACTGCGATCGTGTCACTGTCTGCAGATATGATGAAGAGCAGCACACTTTTTGAGCGGGAGTCACTGCGCCGTGCAGTTCTGACTGCTTATTGTCCCTCCGTGCTCGTTGAGACCTTTGGTAAGAGACAGTTTGCCCATTCCGCAGCGTGAACTGACATACACATGTTTGGGCAGGATTGGACAAGATTGCAAGCAACGTCCCTGAGACATACATGCGCGCCATTTTCTGCAAGTATCTCTCGTCGCGCTTTGTCTACCAGGCGGGTCTGGAGTTTTCGCCCTTTTCTTTCTTCGACTTCCTTACTGACCTGCAGGCCAAGTACTCTTGAGTCTATTCCACTATTCTGTGTCATGTTTGTTGTGTGTGTGTGTGTGTGTGTGTGTGTGTGTGTGGCGAGTGAACGAATCAGAATAGAAATTGGAGGAAATTGAATTGTACACTTGAGAATCAGGACGGACTCGCCTTCGTCTTCTTCTTCTTCTTCTTGTTGTTCTTGGGGCTCGCTGGTGCATCGCCAGGAGTGCTACCAGTAGTCTGCTTGGGAGCCTCAGACGAAGGGTGGGCGGATTGTGCCTTGCGGGTGGGAGCAGCAGGGGAAGGGGAGGGGGAAGAGGAGGTCGAGGGTTCGGGTTGGCGCAGTTTGCTCAAAACGCGCCAGGCACTGTCGGGGAGAGACACATGTCGCTCAAACACAATGCATTCAACGACGGGCTTCACCAGGTCCGGGTGTCCCGATAGGAGGCGATGACGTGCGTCGTAGACCGCATTGCGCTGTAGAAGGACAGAAAAACAAGCGGGCGAAAAAAAAAAGTTAAAAAGAAAATTAATAATAATAATTATTAATTATATTGATATAAAAATAAATAAGAGAGAGAAACAAATAGAGCAACCGAGAGCGAGAGACGTACACACACCCAAATTCAGACATACAACGTAAGACTGACCTGCTCAGTGTGCATTTTGACGGTCGCTTGGATCCACAGATCTTCTTTGGATTCGACGGGAATTGCAGCAACATGAAGGACTTCCGGATCGGAAACGGAGCGCTAAAGAGACAGAGCAAGAATCAAAAGAAGTAGTACAATTTAATATATAATTATATATATTAAAATGTATACCACAAATTCAAAGAAGCGATTGTGATTGCCTGCAAGCACAGACGATTGGAGTTGCACAAACAGTTGGGGTGTCGTGAGATTTTCAAGCGTTTCGGTGTCGCGTCTGCAAACGACACATAACTGTCAATACATACAAGACCAGTCGCGTCTTTTCTTACGCCACAATTGCCCGTGTCATGTCCATGTAAAGGGATTGGGCTTCCAAAGCAAACTCTTTCTGAAAACAGCCAAAAGCGATCAGACAGGAGGAGTGCGATCAGTGGTCACCGTCAAACCTGATTGAACCCTTTCAAGTGCTTGCGCGCATGGAATATCGACACGTACTTGCGCAAGACCATCTTCCAGTCGTGGATGTAGGCGCTGATGCCTTCGCGAGAGAGCAACGAGCGTCGCTATGAGATGAGTGTCAGACGAACCGTTCAAACACGTCTGCTCTTCACACTGGTCTGGTTGGGGCCAGACAGGCGTTGCGGTACCTTGACAGGAGGCATATAGTCGTCGACAACGCCCCCGAGCGAGGCCAGAACAGGACGTCGCATGGACTGGCGGGAGGAGAGGCGTGAGCATTTTGGGCGACGGCGAGAGGGACGCCGCGCACGCGAACGCAGCCGGGCGGCCGTGCGCACCTACCTGCATTTCGATTTGTGCCTTGGGGTCGCTCATCTGCGCCATCTGCAGCTTCTTGGAGAAGCGCGAAGCCTTGGATGTCGGCTCTGGCTTTTCCGGGACGGTGACGACGAAACGGCGAGGAGCGCAGAGCAGCGCTGCCGATCGGGCGCGACTGGCCCTGAGCAGCAGAGACATGGTCACGCGTGAAACACTGCCGAGGAGATGAGTAAAACTATTCTTAACTTAGGACAATAGGACTTTGCAATACCATTGCATAAGGTAAGGGAGACTTTTGTCTTTTCGCTCGACTCATTGATCAATCACTCGACTGACTGACTGACTCTCACTATTTTAATTTCTTTTTCTAACAGCATGTCAAAACGTCTTGAAAGTAACGCCGACTGGGATTCAGTCACTGTGCTCGGTCGACCTGGCGCCGGCGCGGTATGGATGCATTTGTGAGAAGTGTTTTGCTCGACCGAATGTGACGGCGATTGCTTGCTTGCGACTGATGCGGCTCGCGATGCGATGCTGCAGGCGAGCATTCCCCCCCTCTAGCGACTCGCCGTGTGCTACTCGCCTGTTTGAAAGAACGCTCTTTTTTTTTTCTTTAATATAAGAAATGGATTTCACTCACACATCGACTTGTAGGGCAAAGGAAAGCACGCGGCTGTGACATCTGCCATGCGAAAGGGCGACGGTGTGGATACCGTCAAGAAGTGTAAGCAAGCCCCGACAGACTTGTTTTTCAAGCGAGTGTCATATTTCAAAGTTCGCCACTGCGAATCCATTCCGAAACAGCCGTCCCCAGCGCGCCCCGGCCTGAGTGGGGTGGCGCCGCACATAACCTGTATTGCGTGGGATCCTCCCGCAGCATTTTGCGTGTGCAGGTTGCGTTAACGCGCCGCTCAACGGAAAAAACGAGAAAAACGAGAAAAAAAATAATATTAATAATTTTACATTTGCCTCTGCTGTGCTCGCCAATGGCGTCTACGGCGGGGTGCGTGCACACGACGCAGGCACGGCGCGGTGGGTGATCTGTGCATGGGCTGCATTCGCCAGAGGGGCTCGTGTGTGCTGCGCAGTGCTGTCGTTCCCTTCTCATCCGTCTCGTCTTCTCTTGTCTCTCTCCCATCGCAGTCGGCGGAGGCGAAAACCGCGCCCACTCGTCGTCGATCGACACAGCCAAGCTGGACCGCGAGACGGACGCGATGCAGCGTACGTTGAGATCCCGCACGCAGCACTCCATTGTCTGATGTACTGTTTGTGTAGACGATCGTGTTTCGCTGAGCGTCGGCAAGGCCATTCAGCAGGGCCGCATGGCACTGTCTATGACTCAAAAAGATCTAGCAACGGTATGTTCGTGTATGTATGTGTGTGTGTGTGTGTGTGTGTGTGTTTGACACCAACGTGGTGTGCCATTCTAACTGGACTCTTTCTTCTTCAGAAAATCAACGAAAAACCGACAGTGATCAACGAGTACGAGGCGGGTCGCGCCATTCCCAACCAACAAGGTGCGATTGGCGGTGCTTCACTACTTTGCTTTGTTCTTATGATCTTATGCTTGTGTGTATGTGTCTTTAGTGTTGTCGAAGATTGAGCGAGCAATCAAGGTGAAACTTCGCGGAAAGGACATTGGTTCACCATTGGCCGGTCCGTCCAAGAAGAAGTAGGCGATATCGAGACGGCTGGTACATGTTCGTCGTCCGTTTCCACTTGGGAACGTGTCAGTGTGCGTGTGCGGGGATGGAAATGACAGAGAGAGGAAGGAGTAGAGATTGTAAAGAAGTTTCCCAAGTTCAAAACTATCGTCGAAAATCGAAATAGTATTATTCATCGTTGTTAATTGCCCTGCCAACATGGAAGAACAAGAGCTGCTTCAGACACTCGCCAATACGTTCTGTGCAGACGCCACACTGCGCAAGGCCGCGGAAGCTCAATTGCTGCAAGTATGCCTCGCTCTGGTCCTGCTGCGGCCTCCTCCCTCTCTTCCCTCCCGTGCGACCATGTGTCGACACATGTACACAGCCCCCTGGGCAGTGTACTTTCCCAATCTCCCTGTCAGAAGGCATTCTTGGCCGTTTCCAAATTGACTTGTTCAACTCCACGTGAAACTCCTCCTGTACCTCTATTTGATGCGTTCTGCCGCCGAGCCCACTCCTTACAATGGGTGACACCCTACAGTGCCCCGAATTGAGCTCCTGCGACTGCTCCCATCGGCTCTTCCGCTCCTGACACATTTTTTTCTCCTTTCACCGCAGTTCAACTCGGCACCCGCCTTTCCCGTCTACCTCCTGCGACTGTCTGCCGCCGAGGGTGCCGATCCCCAGTGTCGGCTCGCGGGCTCCATTTATCTGAAGAATCTTGTTGTGAAGTACTGGCGACCACGCGCAGACCCAACCGTCTTCTGCATCAGCGACGACGACAAGGCCGTCATCCGCAGCAACATCATCAGTGCGGTTGTGAGCGTGTCCGACAATCGCCAGTACGATTATATATCGATGCAGTTATAGTTATGGTGTGTGTGTGTGTGTGTGTGTATGTTTTTCTGTGTGTACGTTTGTTGTGTGTGTGTGTGTGTGTCATTCGTATGAGAGACTAAGGAGATAGTGCGTCTGTTTTTTGCGCAGGAGGGAAATGCTTTTGTTGGTGCTTGTTGAGGTCTTTAACCAAGACTTTTGCAAGGGACTTTTCAACGAGAGTGTTGATCAACTGACAACACTACTGAGCGAACACGCCAACAACGTCACCGTGCTCCCGTCCGTTCTTCTCTGTGTCTATCAGCTCATCAAGGCATTCAAGTACTCACAGAACCGTTCGGCCCTATTCAATGCGCTTGCGGTGCTCTTGCCCCCACTGCTGGCCGTCACTTCGGCGCACATGGACAATTCGCTTGAGCACGCCTACCTCCACCACACGGCCATCAAAATTATCTACGGAGCCTTGCAGGTACTGAACTGGTTGGTTCTCATTGCTCTCTTCTCATGGGAGTGTGCTTTTTTGTTTCCAGTTTGATCTCCCCGAGTGCCTGGCTCAGCAGGACATGCTTGATGCGTGGGTGCAGCTGTGCCTACGCATTGTCGCCATGCCCATTCCCGAGCAAGTGCTGTGCGACCATGAGCACGATTTGGCCGTACGCCCTCTCTTGCACCCCTTTCCTCCTCTCACTTTATTCTGTTCTTTTCTTTCCTTCCTCCCTTTCGGCAGTGTGTCACCGAGACCCCTTGGGCCAAGGCACAAAAGTGGTCGGCAGCAGTCATTGAGCGACTCTTTGAAAGGTATACTACGCACAGTGGGAAGGACGTGTTCCTACACACCTCACAATTCGCTCTTGCTTGTCTTTCCCTCCTTTTGCTTGCGTGTGACAGATATGGACATGAGGGGATGTGCGAAGACTGCTACCAGGGATTTGCCAAGGAATTTCCCCTGCGCTACTCCGAGTCCATCGTCAACACCTTTATGGGTGTTCTCACTGCCTCTCGAAACGGCGCGTACCTTTCGCCACGCGTTCTCCACAAGATCCTGTCCTACTTGAAGAATGCGTACGCGCGGCCCGTCTCACGTGCCTCCGTCTTCTTCTTCTTATCGCGTTCATTCTCTCTCACGTAGTATCACACACAAGGTGCCGTGGCAGCTCCTGCGCCCCAATCTCAACAGCTTGATCATGCAAATCATTTGGCCCCTCTTTGCCAGTTCGCACGAGAGCATGGAGCTCTTCCACGACGACCCTGTTGAGTACATTCGTTCACGTGTACGACCAATAACATGTCGCGATGACCCGGGCAACGCTTACAAATGCATTTTTTTCCCCCTCTTTATCATTTTCTTTCGTTCTCCTCCGTTGCTCTTTCCCTCTTTCTCCCCATCCCTTTCTTTCTTTATCTACTTTGTCTTTTCTCCTTTTGTTTGTTTCCTTCCTCTTTGTATATAGTTTGACGTATACAACGACTTGCGTGATCCAGTGACTGCAGCGACGGCGTTTGTGGCCGAGTTGGTGCGGACGCGTCGCAAGCACTCGCTGGGAATGCTGATCCAGTTGATTCAGACGACACTGACCCAGTGCCTCAACATGGAGGATTACTCGGTGATGTGCGAGGGCGAAGACCAGCTGACGGGCTTGCAGCGCTTTGATGCTGCTCTGCATCTGTGCGGGGTGCTGTCCAACGATATTGTCAAGCTCAACCGCAAGGATCAACCGGGCCTCGTTGACTTCTTCTTCTCGACCTTTGTCACGCCGTTGCTCACGGGAACCCACCCGGCTGGCCGCGACCATGCCATTCTACGTTTCCGTGCGTGCTTTGTGGCTCAACGCTTCTTAGGCGAATCTGCCTTCAAGAACCGTCAGGTGTACGAGGAGTGCGTGCTGGCGACGCTCAATCGCGGTCTTGATGTCCACGAGACACTTCCGGTGCGCATGGTTGCTTTCATGGCCATTCAGATGAGCACTTCCCAGCCGCTGAGTAAGTGCACTTGTCTCTTGTTTCTCATAGTTGGATTTTGAATAATATTGGTCTGTCTTCTATTGTGCATAATTTTGCATAGGCAAACAAATCATTCTTGATCGAATTGAAGCAATCATTCTGGAGCTGTTGAACCTGACGAGAGCCATTGAATGCGACGAACTCCCCTCTGTGTTAACGTGTCTGCTGCGAGAGTACGCACTGCAGTTGGGTGGACTGGTTCCGCGCATTCTTCAGAGTCTGTCGACTCTGCTGGTTGAGGTGGTTGATCAGGGCGTGGGTCCCGAGGACGACCCCGAGGGCGCACGAGGTACGCAGACAAAGTGCATCTCCGCTTGAGACGCGCACGTGTGTAACTGTGAGTCTGTGTGATAGGAATGTTGGTGGGAAGCCTGTTGAACAGCGTGTCGGTGCTGTTGTGTGCATCGGAGCGCACGGCTGAGTTCATCTTCTCGGTCGCGCCCATTCTTGCGCCAGTGTTTCATGCCTTTCTCGGCCATCACTCGGTCAGTGACTTTATGGACGACTTTGCGGCTATTTTGGACGACTTAGTGTCGCCGCTGGACGAGGGTGAGAACAACATTCCGCCCGTGCTGTGGGAGGTTGCGACGACCATGATCCAGTTCATGCTCAAGGACGAAACGGCCTTCCTCTACTTCCAAGGTTTGTATTTCGTTCCAATCAAGCCCGCACCACCTCAATCTCTCTTTTTCTTTTCTTTTTTTTCTTTTTTTTTCTCTTTCTCTTTGTTGTTGCTTTCACAGAGGTTGAGCCCATTCTGGAGCAGTATGTTGATCGCGCGTCCGGTGTCTTCAAAGAGAATGCTGAAGTGTGTGAAATGTTCTTTGGTCTCATTCAAGCTGTAAGATGTGGTCTTTTATCGACGTTGTTTGATTTGTTTCTATACCTCTGTCTCTTTCTCTCGTGTATCGTTCGCGGTGTGTATTCCTTTTCTGACATTGAGAATTTCTTATCGACGTTGTTTGATTTGTTTCTATCCCCCTGTTTCTTTCTCTCGTGTATCGTTCCTTTTCTGACATTGAGAATTGCCTTGTCTACCTTTTGGTTTGTTTCTCTCTATCTCTCTGCGACACTTGTATCGCGTTTATTCATGAATTTGTTTCATATCGTTTTTCTTATGTGTTTGACTGGTGTATTGGATAGATGTTGGCGAGTGAAGACGAGTCGAGCGATGGTTCGATGGCTGCGCGTGCTTGCATGCTTATGGAGCACTTTATGTTCCATGTGGGCAACGAGGGGCACATGTCGAGGGTGAGCACACTACCGCTCGCCTCGCACTGCATTAAACGACTATGACTGTAGTACTTTGGTCCGATGATTGAGTTGGTTGCGGAGGCTGCGCTGGGCACGGACGATAAGCACATCAACTACTCCGATTGGTGCCTCCAAGTGGTACGCTCTCGTATTGTGATGCATTTTTCTGATTCCCGTCCGTCTCGTGCACAGCTCATTGATGCGCTCTATGCGGACCCTATTGCCGCCATTACGGTTTTTGAGCAGATCCATCCCTTTGGTCAGCAGACTTCTCTCACTTCCCTCTTTCTCACCCAATGGCTTCAAAAACTCGATCGATTCACTGTGTACGCAACAAAACAATGTCCACAGACAACTTAATATTATTGTATTTGGGTTTATAATGATATTTTCTTTTTCTTTTGGGTAGATTCCGTGATATGAAGATCAACGTGCTTGCACTGTCGCGCCTGATGGAGACAGACGTGGCGACGCTACCGGGGGCGGTGCAGAGTGCATGGTCGTATGCGCTACCGGTCGTGATCCGCATGTTTACCGAAATTCGCGTGATTCAGGAGAAGAAGACGGAGGTGCTACAAGAGCTGTCGCGTATGGACGACGAGGCTGAGCAGGACACCACGGCCGAAGAGCGTGACGTGCCCGACGACTACGGTGAGAGCCCACACACACACACACACACAAACATAAACGCTCATTTCTCATTTTTCTTTCTATCTGTGTGTATGTGTGTGTCGTGGCAGAGGACCTCTCTGACGAGGAAGTTTACCAAGATCAAAATCACAAGGACTACATTGAATTTCTCGCGTCCAAAGTACTCCGAACGATTTGCATTTGCACACACACTAATATCTCGTCAATCCATCATTCCCATCTTTCGTTTTGCTCTGTAGATTCGCTCTGCTGCTCCCCACGATGAATTTGGCGACGACGACGACGATGAAGACGATGATGCTATCTTTGAAAATGCTCTTCCCGACATTGATGAGTTTGTACGTGTCTACCCAATTGTTTTTTTTAATTCAATTTTTGTTCTGTTCTTGTCTCTTTTGCAGATTTTCTTTGCAGATCGGTTCAACGCACTGCGCGAGCGATCTCCGGAGGCGTATGCATTACTGACGCAGCAGGTGGATGCAGACGCTGGCCAGTGCGAGACATTGTCGTCCATATTGGCCGAGGCTGACCATCGCCGTCAAGTCAAGCGTACGCCGCGCTCCCTTCTTCCCTCCTTCCCTAACCCTCATTTCTTACGTCTTTGTAGAGTCCGAAGAACTCGCCCAGACAGGCTTCCAATTCAATCCCGCTGCTCCTTTGAACATGTCCTTTGGCGCGAGCAATCCCTTTCCGCAATAGAGTCATTCTAAAATTTACAAGCCTTTCTTGCGCTTCTTTTCTTTTTATTTTTTGTCTTTTACACACTGTTCGAGTTGGTTAGCGCCATTGCATGACCTGAGGAAGGCTCTTGCGCGTGAGGGCAGGCACGGTGGCGTCGTCAGCAGGGTAGCCTACAGGGAGCAGCAGGAGGACCTTTTCGTGAGAGGGACGTCCCAGCAGGGCGCGTAGAGCGGGACCCGTGTTGAGGGGCGTGCTCGTGAGCGTGCATAAACCCGCCTGATGCACTGCCGCAACAAGAAGACCCGCTGCGATACCACTTGATATCTCGTGATAGTAATGCGTCACCTTGGAGCCGTCTGCTGCTTTGCCGTACGGCTACGTGAAAGAAAAGGAGTAAGATTAGTCGGAGGAGCAGACAGGATATAGAGTCAAAGAACAACATATATATAGAGTCAAAGAACAACATATTCATACCTGTTTAAACATGACGATGAGGACGGGCGCCGTCTCAAGATAGGGTTTAGACCAGGACGTACCAAACGGCTTCAAGTCTTCAACCCATTTTGCGCCCATTCTCCGCTCATAGTTTTCCTTCTCTTCTCGCTCCACTGCCTCACGAATGCTGCGCTTCATTTCGGCCGTGCGTATCGCAACAAAGAACCAAGGCTGTGTGTGTGCACCAGACGGCGCGGAGCTGGCAGCCATTATGACATTTTCAATGACTACATGTAACAATGTATCACTTACACACCGATACTCACCACTGCTCCACACTCGTAAATACACAATACACAATAACATCATCAAACTTCATCGAACATCATCATCAGCACACACACACACACACTAAGCACACACACACACACACTAAGCACACACACACACTAAGCACACACATTATAAGCGCGCACACACACTAAGTACACTAAGCGCACACACACACTAAGCACACTAAGCACACACACTAAGCGCACCAAGGACACTAAGCACACTGAGCACATACACTACGCACACGAAGCACACACTCGCATTCGCATTCACTCAACACCAGACCGCTTGTAGACTCCACGTACCGCTGTTGGGAATGTTTCGCGAGGAGAATGTGCGAACGGACCGCCGTTGATTGATCTCTTTGTAAAAGGTGTTTGCTCGTTCAACAATCTCCGCCTCTGTACGGGATGTGAAGCGAAGAGGCACCATCGGCACGCCAGAGGTGCGAGCCACGGGGTGCTCTTCGTCTGCTCCCTCGTCACCTCTCATGGGGGAGCGCATCATGCGCCGCTGATGCGAAGAGGAGAGAGTGTGTGTGTGAGTGAGATGGTCGCGCAAAGAAGTTCGACCGGTACCGCGAGAAGCAGGGTGGCGAGCGCCATGGCCACAAGCACAACTAGCTCAGCTCCATCAGCACCCTCGACACGGTCAAGTCCCGCCCGGATCCACCCCGCGATCACGCCCATACGAAAGAAAGAAAATTAGTGGGCGCACAAAATTAAAATTAATCAAAAGATAAGATGATCCTTCTTTCTGAATTTAACATATTTCTACAAAGTTTGACACACCGCAACGTGGCTGGGTTGTGCGCCTCATCTCAGTTGCTAATGACCGAGCGCACTGCGAGTGCGATTGCGGACGAACTTGCAGAAGGGTTTGCCAAATTTGGCCATCCTGCAGCCACGACGTCGGCCGCTGTGAAGGGGCAGCCACAGGCCTTGGTCGTGCCTTCCGCCAGTGTGGTGCACGACCAGCCGGGCGTCGCTGCGAGTGCAAGCCACAGTCGAGTGCCTTGCGAAGTGTACGAAAACCAACGCAGCGGTAAGTGCGCACACTCCCGACCGCTCCTCGACACACTCTCTCTGCACCGGCGCACCCCTGCCTGCTTGCATGGCCCCCAACTGTATGTTCAATTGCGCAATGGCGCTGAAGATATCCCATCTGCTCTTGCGCACTCCCTCTCCTCTCTCTCTCCCTCTCTCCTTTCTCACCCCTCCTTCGTCCCCTCCGCAGGTCTCATTGGAAAGTTTAGTGAGCACCTGCTGCTCCCCGGCGAGCGTGCGCACTTCACGGATCTGGACGGCAACGCCAAAACCAAATTGGACAGCCAACTTCCGTCGACGGACTGGCGATGGTCTGGACAGTGGGCCATTGAGCGCAATGAGCAAACCGACGCCGATGGTAGGGCCGCGCTAGTGGTTGCATCGTTCTGTGTGTGTGTGCGTGTGTGTGTGTATGTATGTGTGTGTGTGTATGTATGTGTGTGTGTGTGTGTAGCGTTGTCTCTAAACGACTCCCTTTGCTGGCAGGTTGGCAGTACGCCGTTCATTGGATGGGCGACTTCACGCGCGCTCTTCGCCCCGAAACATTTGTGCGACGCCGAAAGTGGACGCGTTTTATGGAATACTGCCCGCAACAAGTGGAGAGTGTCGTGAAGGATAGCACGCAGCCTGCCGAAGGGAATGCCAGCGACGGTGCTGATGTGAACTTGGGTCGCGCCACCGGCAGCGAGGAGCAGCCACACGTGAGCGAAGCACCCCTGAGCTTTTCACCGCCCACATCGAGACGTACGCCGTCTCCTGCTGTCACAATACCCGTCAAGCCTGGGCTGCCTGTGCGCACCGCCAGTCTGCTGCACAAGAAATCACCAGACGCGAACACGACCACCAAGACGGCGGTGCGCCACCGACGACAGCGTAGTCTGTCAATGTCATCGCACTGCGATGACACGGCGGCATCTTCGCCACTCAAACGTGAGAGTACATTAGGAAGCGATCAGATGCGCGACGTCGTCGGCTCGCGCTTGTCCATGCCTCCTTCCTCTGCGTCCACCAGTGTCCCCCCGTCGCCTGTGCGTCGACCCGCATCCACGACGAGCGTCGTCAGCGCAAATGCCAGTGCATCCGGCACATCCAGTGATGTAGGAGTGCGCGTGCGTCTGGAGGAGCAAGTGAAGGAAAAGACGTCGGCATTGCACTTTATGGGTCAGCAGATGCGCGCGTACGAGGCCGAGCTGAAGCGGAAGAAGACGGAAATTGAGCGAATTCAATTGGCACACTCCAATGAAATTACGAAAATGGCGACGCAGCGGCGACGCATCGAGGAGCAGTTGCAACGGGAGCGCAGTAAAAGCAAGGCGCGTCGACGAGGGCTGGGAGGCTCACGGGCTACTGCGTTGGGCCCATTCGGGTCGTCAGACGACGACGACGATAATGACGGTAGTGGGGCAAGGATCAGCTCTGGCGGTGGTGTACAAGAAGTGGTTGTGCAGCAACCACGGAGTACGGCCAGTATGTCACTACAGACCATGACAATGGAAGGCATTGATGACGCTTCCGACGCGCCAATGCAGCAACCGGTGATGAAACGAGCCCCTCAAAAAGTGATGGTGACGGACGTGGTGTATGAGAACCAACGAAGCGGACTGGTCGGGTCGTTTAGCGACAAGTGGATGGCCCTCGATCTGCGTGGTCTGTGGAGCGACGAGAACGACGACAAGTGTCCAGAGGTCTCACAGATTGCTGTACCTGAGGGGTGGACTGCGAGTGACTGGTCCATTGTCATTGACGAGAGCACAGACGCCGACGGCTGGATGGTACGTCCTTTTTATGTCGCTCTTCCATCGTGGTGACTCTATCACTTCATGTCTTTCTCTCTCTCGATTCTCTATTATCCCTATCTCTTTGTTTTGTTCTCTCTCTCTATCACTTTCTCTCTCTCTCTCTCTCTCTCTCTCTCTCTCTCTCTCTCTCTCTCACACAC
>CALSCP010002457.1:0-22610 GCA_943704425.1 Ministeria vibrans ATCC 50519
GAAGCGCACTCTACTTCATGAGGCGGCGGAGGCGACGAACGCTATGATTGCAGCTCGGACGGTGGCAGCGATGGACGACAACCAGAAACTTCAACACCAACAAGTCCAACTTCAACACCAACAAGTCCAAATCCTTGCCAGCATCGCCGAGTCACTCAAAATTCTCGCAGCTCGAACCTTTCCGCGTGAAAGTACAGATACTTCCAACATGCCGACGTTTCCGTTCATCGCATCCCCTTGCGTTGGCGAACAGGGACGAAATTCGTCAACGTTGTCAACGATGCCGGCGTCCGCTTCTGCCGCCGCTAGTGCCAGTGGACAGTCGGGGCCCTCGGCGTCCTTTGGAGTCTAGTATTGGTGTACGTACTGCGACCACATACGTACACAGTAGTGTTGGCTGGTATGTATGTGAGAGATTAATAAGAGATTAATAAGAGGAAGAAGAATACAACCCATTTATTAATGATACAGTAAACGCATCACATTTTTCAATTACAAATTTCGATTTTTCACATGTGCGAGGTCACCTTGGTGAGGAAACCACATCTGATAGAGAGTGCACACTGCTCCAATGATCTCCGCGGTCGAGTCGACAATGTGTCCCGTCGTTTTCATTCGCCTCATAATCGGAAATAGCCCGCCACACTGGCCAAAAGTTTGTTCGACAGACTGCCTCGCACACGCGAGCAAAGACTCATCAAGTTCCAGTTTGGCGGCACACTTGAGATTTTTGAAACCTATATATACCCGCATAAAGATAGGCATAATGTTTAATTGTACGAATTGAATGCTGTTACCTATCTAGGGGGTAGACACGATTAAAAAAAGTACTACCTTTAAACATTCCGATGATATTCATATGGGGAGATTCGGAAAGTTTTCGAAGACTCTCCAAATCCGACTGATCCTCCGCGTAGTCGTGTGCGGTAAAAAACCCTTTGTCACCGAGAATGCTTTCGTTCTCCTCAAAGTACAGATCGCCTAGGGTGAAGACATACTTCTTCTATTTCATGAATTGCAAAATAACTTCACGTACCCTGAGAATTCCTTGTTCCCGAAGCAAAAATACTCAAAGCTCTCACTTGAGTCACATCAGGAGTGGATCCCGTGAATCCCGTTGCCATGTAGCTAAATTAAGACGAGAATTTCAGGGAGGACGTCAGACGGATTAGAGTTTGCGAATTGTGTGATCACACCGAATTTGTCCATCAGGCGACACAACGGCCATTGAGCCAAGAAAGAATCCCAACCCTTTCAGGTGATGGATCGTAAGAAAGTTTGTGTGAAGTGAATCAGACTCACATGGCTGACTTGGTTGCTGAATCTGCGTGTCAAAGAGTATTAAAACATGATTACCCGAGTCAGAGTGCCTCAATGAATCCCCAGCCAGGTGCCAAACTTGCGAAGTCGTCGTGACTTGATCTGCTGGCACAGAGTCCGATTCATGTGTTTGCGCTCGTCGTGGCTGGGCCAAACGACATATTTCGACTTTAGTGACACTGCACTACTGAGGGTAAAGTCAAAGTATCGACCGACACAGCTCTCGCTCACACCGTAGGTAGCCGACAGATACTGAAACGTAAAGGCTTGAAAGTGGCGAAGCCCAATGAACACGTGCTCCTCGCTCGTGTATTTCGAGCGGCCACGCTTGAGTGGAAGGAGGCTGACGGCTGGTGTCCGTTTAAAAAGATCAAGTCTAAAAATAGCGACTCACTACAATCAATATTATAATGCAACATATACGTACTGCTCAGCGGCAACCACGATCTCATGAAACTGGGGCATCAAATCTTCAGTACACGGATGATGTAACTAGGGTTGTTGATGCTTGCCATCGGGCAATCAGCGAGAGGAACTCGGGGAGAAAACTCATACAGGCTATGGGCCTTCGACACGCTTGTACCTCGCCCTCGACCCCTGTTCAAGATTCTGGACGCTGACTTGCTGGATAGAGGTTTCTCCAACTCTGTGCAAACACCGACGAGTGAACCATCCTTTGTTAGGCGCGCGAAATGGTGGGAGCTGTCTTCGACGGTCTCAACAATTTCGTCAAGTTCGCAAAGGGATTCCAAGGCGGCCTGACGAATGGGATAGAACAAGGGTTGAACCATCCCATTTATCAAGGGAATGAACATGATTTCACGGGAAAAGGAACCGTCAGATGCGCTCGCCACACTCGCAACGGTGAAAAAAGTGGCGAGATTCGAGTAGCCATGAGTTGGGAGTATAATATTGTCGCCGCCGCCGCCTAATCGAGTTCCCCAGAGAGCATAATCTATCATAGTCGTCTATTAACTATTATTATTAAGTAACCGATGTGAGCCTGATGAGTGAATCTGCGATTTTTGGGGGCGGGGCGAGATTCTGAGAGAACGTTAACTTTTTTTGTTGTTCTTTTTCGATACGTCAGATTTATTTGAGTCTTAACTCCTACGACGGGGCACTTCTTTTTTCCTTCCTGTTGCTCGAATTGTTTCGACGCTCTGAACTTCAAGCACCAACGTTACCTCCCGTTACTCCCGTTACTGATGGCAGCGCGAAGGAGAGTTGCGGTGTTGCTCACCATTAGTGCTGCCATCCTCTGCGCCTTCTACGCGGTTGTTCACTCACTCTCGGCTGGTCAGACCACTGTTCATGACCGGACAGGCCGTAACTCCCGCGCTTGGCCGTTGCCAAGACCGTTGTCTCGTCTCGCTCTTTCGCTAAACTCCCAACAAAATCGCATCCTGAACGTAGACCCAATTCATGAGACTCAGGGTCCAACCGTTCCACCAAGGCCTTCGCCAAGAACCAGTTATCGCACGTTTTCCACGTCGAACGGGACACGAGGGCACGACAGCGGTATTCATCATTCGCAGATGTCGTCTCGGTTTCTCTCGGCTGCGCGCCCCGTACAAACACACATCAATTGGCACGCACCCTCGCAAACTACAATAGAGAATAACACCCAATACCAGAGCTTGGATGTGTATCTTTTCACACGGGTGCGGTGACCACGCGAAGCATCTTCTTTTCTAAATTCTAGTTTCGACTTCCTTTCTACTTTCTAAAACCTTTTCTTAGGTTCACGCTTGTGGCATCTCCTGCTCCTACCTGCTTCGCCACCAGCTTCAACATGCCATGTATACGCTCAACATATCCTCTGCCAACGTCCTTTTAGAAATTTCGCCCTCGAGTGACGCAGCAGCTGTCAAAGATCTGTTTGTGACAGCCATGGCCTGTGGGCTGTCCAGAAACGCTATTCGCCTTGCGGACGAATCAGTGACACCCGCACAGCGACTTTTTGACCGTCTAAGCGAAACAAATCGGCAGCTTCAACACGTTTGGGTTGTGCTGGCCAACGGTAACGACCTCGTTGATCTGGGGCAACGCACTGCTATTTCTGTCGCTCGCGAAATGGCTGCAAATCGCGCGCTCGTCCTCAGCTCACTGTGGCACCAACACGGCACTTGGCAGTCTAACGAAGAGACATCTGTCACTTTGGATACACCAATATTTCTGCAATACCCTTGTGTGCGTCGACAGCCGTCTGAGTTAGGAAAATTGGACAAAATGCAGCAGCGGAGAGTCTCTATGATCCGAGGCGACGTCGGCGTCACCGCTGACTTTCAGGACGTTTTTCAGTCACACTCATTGTGTGTCGTGGCTCTACTCCCTTCCGTACTGGGTTCAGGAGGCGACCGAGCTAAAGCCGAGCAAGTGTGCCGATCGCGCGTGACCATGACCATGGACAACGATGACACACGCCTGATGAATCTCGGCTCTGTGGCGCACTTCCCTTGCTCCGTTGGCACTCGTTACGGTGATACGGACGCTGTGGAGTGCAGTATGGTATACCTAGCAGATACGCCCCCAAGGCAAAGTGGCCAACTACACCGCCGCTGTGTCAACGAAGGTCCAGTCGACACGGGCGCGTGTGCGCTCTCTTTCGGCGCCGGGCGACATGCTATCCTTGTGACTGGCACGTGTAGCGAAGCTCAAGGTATTGCAGCAGTGATACGCACGGTATCGAGTTATGCATCCGAAGCTATTGATATTTTGGTGGTAACAACCGATGGTGGATGTATGCTGCGAGAGCTCGAGCTTCACAACGGATTTGCTACACCTTGGCTCGACCGCTCTGTGCCACCTTTGCTCCGTGGGCAATATGCCATGCGACGTCGGCGCATTTTTGTGAGCGAGTTGGATGTCGTAGAGCTCAACGGCTGGAGTGACAAGTTTGCTGCACTACACAACGTGTCGCACGATGGTCGTGCGCAGTTGTCACGAAGCGATCTTTTTACCCCGCTCAATTTTGTGCGCTTTCGCGTTGACAAATTGTTTCCGCCAACCGTAAAGCTTGCCCTGTACCTTGATACCGATGTCATGGTTCGCGCGGATGTTGTTCCCCTGTTTGGAGGTGTCGCAACAGAATGCTCGCGCGAGCATCCCCAATGGGCCATGGCTGCCGCATCGGTTGAACTGAGCCCTTATGTCCATCAAGACGCTCAAAGGCACAGGTTTTTTGGTTTCAGCGATTGGCTCGATAGAAAGCGACGTCCTGAGTTTGCTGCGAGAGTGACTGATGCAATCCGTAGGTACAATAGGCGGCCGCCAAAAACGAAGAGAGGTCGCGATTCTTTACTGAACATTGGCGTGACACTGTTCAATCTGCCACGATGGAGGATGGACGAGATGGAGGAGCGTTGCATGCAATGGATGGACTTCCTACGACACTACGAGAAGCAGACCTTTGCACAAGAGCCCCTGAACTTGGCCACGCGTGGATTTCAGTGTCTGATTGACAGTACGTTCAACATGCAGCCAGGTGGGGTGAGTTTTGCGTGCCTGGCGCACACCAGCTCGGGTGAGTCTCAGCATCCTATGGCGAATTTTCAACCTGTTATACTACACGCAAAGGGCCCCTACAAGCGGCATACGAACCGCTCGCGCGACGACCAGATTCGCCAACAAATGCCTGATGATAAGTGTGTCGAGGGTGTTTTTCAAGATGCGTGGGACGACGCATTGCGTCTCGACTCCACTTGACTTTATACTGTAGATAAATATTAATAAGAAGAAGAATACAACCCATTTAATAAGAAGAAATAGAAGAAGAAGAAGAATACAACCCATTTATTAATGATACAGTCACCACGCGAAGACACAGAAGAAATAAAGAAGAATACAACCCATTTATTTTAGGTCATTTTACCTTTTTCTTTCTTTTCTTCCTTTCTCTCCCTTTCTACTTTTTGCATTTTCCTTCTTCCCTTTTTCTTCTCCCCTTTTCATGCGAGATGCTTAGTTTAAACTCATGAGGCGTTTTCAGCTGCTGAGCGGTTTACTTGCTTGGGTGAATGGCTCTGCATGCAAGTCTCTCGGAATGTCCGTTTCGGCCCATGCGGGGGTGAAGCAGCCGCTTCGGATGGCTAGATTGTCTTGTACAATGAAGCTTTCGCCCTAGGACTTCCAAAATATATTAATTTAGGTTAAAATAAGATTTCAATAAGATAAGAAGAAGAGTACAATCCATTAATTATTCATAATAGAATACGACGAGTAATAAATAATCAAATTTAATAATAGTAATAGTAATACCAATAAAAATAATACTAATAATAAGAATACTAATAATAATAATAAATAATTATTTAATAATAATAATAATAATAATAATAATACTAATAAGAATAATAAAATTAATATAAAATATAATTATTATATTTTTTTTCTACAATCGGTTTCAGTTTATTGAAAATATCAGACATGACGAGGCGTGAGCTCAAAAATCAAATGACATTCTTCGGAACCTCTATTCCAGGAAGCGTGGGGGGCGGATGCATTGATAAAAGCCATACCAAACTGCGGCAAGTCCGAAGGTGCACTAGATGTCTTAGCATTGAGTGTGATCGAGCCGACGAGCTGAAGCATGAGTACAATGTGAGAGTCGACATGAAACGGCGGCTGCGAGTTGACATGCGGTTTGCAGCTAATGGCAATGTTCACCTCATCCAACTGATGTCGAACCACGCGACTGTAGCCGTTTAAGTCTAACAAACGTAACTTGGTCACCCGGCGACGTGCATCATCAAGAGAGTTGTCGAGTAAAAATAACGTGTCGCTTGAGCAAATAGTCGCCGGCAACGTTGCACCAACAACGTGCGTCTGCATGCGCACACACATATACGCGGCATAACCGTTGGTGGCATCATCCTCAGCCACAAAGACAGCATGACTCACGCCTGCGCCAACCATAACGATGTCGTGTCGTTTCAAGAGCACCCACTGCTCCACACTGGTCTGAACAGATCTATCAGGTAGGCCACTGGCGTCGACGGTACTGAGCAGTCTGAACACAATCATGCCTGACAACACGAAAAAGATTTCCTCATCGCCATGGTAATGGAGACCATGATTTTGCTGGTGTGCAGCACTTTGTTTGGTCACGTGTGCATGAACAAAGTCCCAAACAGGTGTGCTCACGTCCATCATGTGCAACTGGCACTTTTTCGAACAGGGAGTCTGAAGAAAACCCGCGAGGCGATTATCAATACGGAGTGTTTCGTCAGTTTGCAATGGCCGCGCATGACCACCATGATCTGGAACGTCGAGCTGAGACTTTTCGAGAGACTTGCCTTGATGTAGGCGCACTGTGTCCAAATCAAGAATGTGATTGAGAGGCCTGCTGGGCGTGCGCCTGGCAAAAACGTCGGAGCGAACACGCACGACAGGAGGAATCAGAGCCGCGTATTTGATGTGCTCAGCAGCATCAAATGTGAGTGGCTGACGAAGGGCACACTTGTTGGCGGCAGCGAACTGTGCAATGATGCTGTGACGCGGGGCATTGGTAGGGTTAATGACACCATGCCAAGTGCGTCCCTGCCACATGACAAAGTCACCGTCAGAAATAGAAACTTGCACAGCTTCCGCATGTGGCACTCGTGTTGTCAGGTATTCAGTGAGTCGCTCGGTGGCTGTGTGAAATTGGGCAGGAGTCTGGCCCTTGGACTTTGGCAGCCCTGGAAGAGCATCTTGAGCCATTGTAGGCACATAGTGAGATTGTCGAAGGACCCAAGGAGAGGTGCCCAAGTCGGGCGACACATTCTCGATGGCAATCCACACAGTCACTGTCTCCCAGCAATCGAATACATTTACATCTGAGTGCCAGCGATGAACTTGGCCGGGATCACGGTCCAAAAAGTCAATGCCTTGAAGCACAACATCGTCGTGGGGATCGAGCACAGCACGTACAGCGCTCACAATGGGCTCCTGCAAAGCAAGCTCGACGCACCCTGGCATGTACGCTGCGCAGCTTTTCAGCCAAGGCTCGCGAGCAAGCCCACGTTGCTTCCAAGACCCTTTATAAGCACCACGAGTGGATGTTCCGCTGAGACGCATCCACGTGTCATAGAGAGACCAGGCGTCGTCGCGTTTCGCCTTGGTGTTAAGATTTGACTGGAACACATCGCTGAAGCCGTCGCTCCAAAATTTGGTACACAGCGTGCTGTTCGTGCTCGTCTCGCATCGACTGAGGGATGCTTTGACAAGATCTGGAAGGTGGGCGACTGGAACTCGATCGGGTGACGACCGAGAAACGGGAGCATCAATAGCTTTGGACGCGGAGATGGAGACATCCAGCTGAGCGACAGATCGCGCAGGGAAACGATCCAAGGGGAGCGACTCGTGCGGCGAGGAGGGCCAAAAATGAAGTGATAACACCACAAAAGTGGCCAGAACGATCAGGGACGCGAGACTCTGACGACACGAGACACGCATGGAAGCAACAAAATGAATAAAAAATATTATTATAATAATAATAATAATAAAAAGTAATAATAATAATAATTATTATTATTAAATCATTTTAACTCATGATGAACGGCTCTTATGGCTGCAACTCTGAACTCAAATCACACTCAAATGAACCAAAACCAAAAATTCGATTGGGATTTGGAAGATGATCTATATAAACCATTGTAAATGATTACAGATTCAGATTTAAGTTTTAATACAGCTCTCATCACCCTCTTTACACCACGTGCGTAGATCGGTCGTATACGTTGGATTCCACCCATTGTCACGTTTGCAGCGATTGTACTCAATACGCAAATCAGTGCCGTGTAGAGAGAACTTCGCTTCCATATAGTCGCGTGGTTTCTTTTTAAGCCCCTTGTATCGCTGGGGTCCCCTACGGTTAATAGTTTGCACACGGTCATTCGGCTCCAAGACCAACGTGCGATAATCAGGTGTCGCAGTGCCCGCGATGATATTGCAATCTACTCTGACATGGTACGAGCTCGACTGGGCATCCCACGTTGCGCGTGCCTTCCCTTTCACATGTCCGTACTGGCATTCTCCCCCAGTCAGTGTAAAGGCATGCACAAGGGGTACGGTAGACTGAGTACAATACACGGCCAGAAAGGCAGAAAAGACGACTGCCACGACAGAGAGGATTAGAATCTTGCGCCATTCGACGGTGACGGGCGTAACGGTGGGAGGCGCGACGAGTCGGTTCCGAGTCGTCCTTTGCCCGTCGCCATTGGCGACAATCCTCTGAAGTGGCCGAAGAAAAAAGACGAAAGTGTTACGAGGATGGTTTGTGTAATAGATATATACTCTCTGCTCACCTGTGAGTTGGGCGGAATGTTAACTGCCTTGAACGGCCACAAGGGTGGCGAGTCCTTTCGGACAAATAGAAACTGTCCAATATTGGCGCTCTCAAGAGATAATTGCGGAAGAGTGAGTCGACCGCGCACGCATGTAGGCGAAAGGTGACTGTAGCCGAGCTTGAGCATGATTGAATTCATGCACTCGCGCAGTTTCTCTTGAACATGGCCCACCGTCGCCCAATTGCACAACTCTCCATCTGACTCACCGGCAAAGGCAGTTGGGTTTGCGCACCACAGCACTTCCTGCATCGCCATCGAGAGCACTGTCCCTTGCCATGCCGTCCCTATCAGAGCCGAGGTGTTACTGAGCGACGCTCCGATGAACTGGTACGACGGGCGGTCGTATTGTTCACGCCACGCCACATCAATAAACGCCTGTGCCTCGTCTGGAACGAAGCAGTCGGCATTCAGAGCCGCACCAGCGGAGCATGCATCTGCAATGATGAGCAGGTGGCGCCAGCGTGATAGGAGAGTCAGGTCGAATAGTAGTTGCGTCATGGTATACCCTCCGGCGACCTTCTCTTTTTCGTCTTGATAAGTAACACTGGCGGCGTTGAAGGCGAGGGTGAAGCGTCCCTCGTCATCCTTGAAACCGTGGCCGACAAGATACACTGTCAGCTCTGTGTTGGTGTTTGCAGGGCCCTTGTGTTTGTCGTCAAGGGTGGTGGGCTTCGCCATTGCTGCCGCGCCAATGCACTCAATGATGCTGGTTTGTGGAAGACAAGGCACTGACTTCCACAGAAGACAGCCTTTGTTCTCCGCTTCGACCGCAAACTTTGCGCGTCTCGATTCCTCCGCCTCCTGCGCCGGCGTCAAGTCCGGCTTCTCCCCAAAGAATGACGTCGCGTCACCGTACGGCACTGATCCTGCGCTGAGGGCCTTGTCGGTGACAACGGACACAAGGTCGTATCCGTTCTGAAGCATCCCAACGGCGGTGTTGCGAGCGGCAACCAAAGCGCCAGGCATGTCGCAGAAGTAGGGTTCGGGTGTCGGTGTGTCCGCATCACGCCTTGCGCGCTGGCTGGTTGCGTCATTGTAGCTGCAGCGCGCAATGATGATGCCTTGTCGATACGTTCGTCGCAGACCATCGATCCCTGAGAAACACCCGGTGAGTAAAAGGCTGCTACATCCATGACACACATAATGAACTACAAATGCTGCGACGGCAGGTGGGGCTGTACTCATAGAGAGGGCAACAAAGGACAATTCCGGGCGCGTCAAAAAATGACAGAAGCAGGAAAGCCACACACGCCGGCTGACGGCTCACGGTTGACGGCTGTACGCGTCTGGATCATCAATCATGGGTGTTCTTACACAATTGATCAGCGCCCACAGCGGAAAAGGCAGTCATTGAAAAATTATTGTCGATTTTGATTTTCGACGGATCAATCAACAAAACTGTGTGTGTGTGTGTGAGCGAATAAAAAATTAAAAGACAAAAGTTATTTTATTTTTTTCTTTTCGTCATCGTCATGAAGTTTGCTCTGATTGTGACCCTTGCTATTGCTGCCGCCTCGGCTCTTCCTTACGTCGACCGCTCGCGTTCGTCGTGCCGCCATCCTCTGACGTGGACTGACGGTGAACGCATCACTGCTCCTCTTCCCTCCTTCGCCCCCGAAGACCTTCCCGCGTCCTTCTCCTGGGGTGATGTCAACGGCACAAACTACCTTAGTCCCTTGCGCAACCAGCACATTCCGCAGTACTGGTACGCAAAGAGAGGAGAAAAAAAAAAAAAAAAGCGTAACCACATCCCGTGACCACACTAATCGCGATGGCTGCGTGTGTATTGCGACACTGCTGCGTGTCTCAAGCTAACTGGCCGTGTGTGTAGTGGTGGATGCTGGGCTATGGGTACGACTTCGTCCATTGCCGATCGTTTCAACATTCTGCAGAAGAACGCCTTCCCGCGCGTCGTCCTGTCGCCTCAGGTCATCATCAATTGCCGGTATGTCCCTTCACCTGTGGCTTTGGGGCTTTCCACGCCTCCTACTTTCTTTGTCTTCTTCTTTTTTTCTGATCTTTTGCGTTTCTCTCCTTCCTGTGTTTAGTGCTGGTGGGTCGTGCAATGGCGGTAACCCCGGAGGCGTGTACGAGTACGCCCACAAGACTGGAATTCCCCATGACACTTGCCAGGCGTACGTTGCCAAGAATGGCGAGTGTACCGCCGAGGGTATTTGCGAGACGTGTGCTCCCGGTGCTGGTTGCTCTGCCGTCGACGACTACAAGAAGTAAGCCCGCACGGGTTCGACACGCACGGATCCACAATGTGTTGTGAGCTCAGAATCTTTTTCTTTTTTTTTTTTTTTTTTTTTTGTTTGTTACTTTCTCACATCAATTTGTTTTTTTCGCAACAGGTACTACGTTGGTGATTTTGGCTCTGTTTCGGGTGCGGACCGCATGAAGGCCGAGATTTTTGCACGTGGCCCCGTCTCATGTGGCATTGACGCGACTCCCGAGCTGGAGGCGTTTGACGGCAAAGGCATCTTCTCGCAGCAGAAGCTTATTGCTATGATTAACCACGAGGTGGCTGTTGTGGGCTGGGGTGTTGAGAATGGCGTCGAGTACTGGGTAATATTAACGACAATATAATACGGTTAAAATTTAAAAATAATAATGCTTATAATATTTTTATTGCATCATAGATTATGCGTAACTCGTGGGGTGCGTATTGGGCGGACGCTGGATATGCCAAGGTGATGATGCACAAGGACAACCTTGCGCTGGAGACACAGTGCACGTGGGGTGTGCCGTCGTTCACGAAGCAAGCGCACGCCGAGGCTGCGTCAGTCGTGACGGCTGCGTCGCTCCCCAAGAAGGCGTCATTCTTCGACTACAGCAAGGGCCCTGCCGTCAAGCGCACCGGTGCTTCTACCCATGTCATCTCTCCCGAACCTCACACTTACATGACCGCCGCCGACATTCCTTCGTCGTACGACGTCCGCAACATCTCTGGTACCTCAACATGATCCACGCGGAGTCTTGCAATGTTTGTCTTATCCTTTTCTTTTTTTCTTGCGACTTGACAGGTGTCAACTACGCGACGGCCAACAAGAACCAGCACATTCCCGTGTACTGTGGCTCGTGCTGGGCGCACGGCACGCTGTCTGCTCTGGGTGACCGCATCAAGATGATGCGCAAGGGTGCTTTCCCAGACATCAACTTGAGCGAACAGGTCCTCGTCAACTGTGTCACTGCCAACCAGTCTCATGGCTGCGACGGCGGCGACCCTACGGCCGGTATGCGAACATGCGTGTGTCTTCTCTCTCTTGTTGTATTTCTTCCTGTTTAATTTTTTTCTCTCCTTTCTCAGCCTACTCGTGGGTTTTGGCCAACGGTGTTCAGGACGACACCTGCACCAACTACCAGGCGGTCAATGAGGAGGTACATTATTTTATAATAATGATAATAAAATATTGTTAGTATTAAAATTAACGTTTTGACTGTGTTTATCTATATTTTCAGTGCACTGACGAATGGACGTGCCGCAACTGCTCGCCGGGCAGCGCTGGCTGCTTCGCGGTCAAGGATCCCAAGAAGTACCACATTCTGGAGCACGGCCAGGTGACAGGCGAGGACCGCATGCTCGCTGAGATCACTGCGCGCGGTCCTATTGCTTGCACCATCGCCGTCACCGACGCCCTTGAGAACTTCAACGGCGTCGGCATCTTCAAGGATACCACTGGTGCTATGGGCCTCGACCATTCCATCTCTGTTGCTGGCTTCGGCGAGGACAACGGCGAGAAGTACTGGGTAAGGAAAAGCTTTTTTTTTTTTTTTTTTTTTTTTTGGCGTCATTATGAGTATGAACTGCATCTACTGAACACACGACTGGTGGTTTCATTATTATTATTATTATTATTATTATATAGCTTGTGCGTAACTCATGGGGCAACTACTACGCCGCTTCTGGCTGGTTCAAGCTCATCCGTGGCACCAACAACCTCGGCATTGAGTCTCAGGGTTGCGACTGGGCCGTCCCGGATCCCAAGGATTTCTAAACACATCCTTTGAACATTCTCCCCAATACAAGTGATTGACCAAGATCATCATTCCTTCCATAATAATGTTGACGCTTTTCTTGTCGTTCTCATTAGCGAGAATGTAAAAATTAAACTGTCAAGTGTCAACTGACAAATTCTTTATCTTTTACTTTTTTTTTCCAACATAAACCTAGCATGCGTGTTGCTATTCTGATCGCAGCGTTGCTGATCACGGCGCCCTTTTTGACAATGGCTGCCAAGTCACGCTTTGAGGATCTTGACGACGATCTCTTTGGCGACCTTGGTACACCGTCGTGCCCTTTTCGCTTTCGTTCAACCCCTCCATACATCCTCCTATTCTCTCTCTCTCTCTCTCTTCCTCTGTCGTTTTTGTCGTTTTTATCGCCAAGTTTGTCTTTGTTGTCAAGACAAATAGCAACAGCGAAAAAAAAAAAAAAAAAAAAAAAAAAAGAGCGGCGAAACCCTTTATGTGCGTGTTGAATCCTTCTCGATCAATGACAATGCGTGGCAGGGTGTACAGCCTGGACACGTGTATGCGGCACAATGGTGCTCTTACCGCGCACACCGGGGGGGCGTTTGCGCAAATGTCGAGTTGGCAGCTCGCACAATTTCTTGTGGGTTTTCCATCGTCGACAGTGGCGGTTCGCATCGTGGGCGATCCGCGCGCCGCTTCTGCCCTGCGTCTCTCAAACCGCCTGCTGACCATGCCCGCGTCGGGCTTTCCCCTTTTCAGATGGTTCTGACGGCGGCAACGACGATTTGTTTGGTGATGAAAGTGCCGGCAGCTCTGGCGCCCGTGCCAGCCGAGGCGCCCCTAAGGAGTCCGACATCTCCGAACTCGATCCAGACACTATTGACGAGGAACTCGAGGTACGCGTGTGCTGTTGACGAGTATTCTAGTTCGTTTTTTTTTGTGACAGCTCACTTTAATTATGATAGTAATTTTTCGCTTTGAAACACTCGCACAAACACAACAACTAAAAAAAAAAAAAAAAAAAGACTGGCGCATGCCAACAATGTGACGTATCACAATGCGGGGACTGTGTGTGTTTGCTTGTTGTTTTGATATTGGTGTGATTAAACGCTAATAATAATTATATTACTTTCTTGTTTGTTTGTTTTGATTGTTACAGAACCCCAAGACCAACTTTGTCGGTCGTGGTATCAAGTTTGCCGAGTCTGGAAATGAAGCTGTGGCCCTGCGCTACTTCCGAGCTGCGCTCAAGTTTGAGTCGAAGAACCCCAACGTACGCAAGGATGCTAAAACGATGCCATGTTTTTTCTAATGACCGTTGTTGTCTTGCGGACAATAGGCCTGGCTGAACCTGGGCACCTGTCTGATGAACAAGGCTCATGCTGTGGCGCGTAAGCAGATCCCGCGTGGCCGTGCTCAGAAGAAGCTCTTTAGCGAGCTCAATGAGGCGGTGCAGGCATTCAACACGGGTTTGGCGTTGAAGCCGCGTCGTCAGGATTCACAGCTGTTGCTCGACAACCGAAAGCTGGCGCTGCGTGGTCTTCACGAAATCTTCCCGCGCAAGTGCCCCAAGGGCATTTGCAAGGGTGCGGACACAAGCCCCATTGAAGGAACTCTGCCCGACAAGTGGGCCGTCACCGAAGAGACTGTCGGACCAGTGCCGAGCCGTGAGGAGATGGAGAAGGAGCGTGCGATGCGAGAGCAGCAGCAGCAGCAGCAGCAGGGAGGTGGCGCTGCCGGCGGGCGCCCCCCGCGTGGACAGCGTGCTCCCATCGACGATGAGGAGGATCTTTTTGGCGAGGAGGAGGAGGTTGCGGCGCCCCCCAAGAAGCAACGTAAGCCGGTTCTGGACGAGCCGGAGGACGATGACGAGGACCTCAACTTCCTGTTCGAGGATGCCCCCAAGAAGCCGACCAAGGAGCAGGCTGACGATGAAGGTGACGATTCCTTTGACTTTGGCGCCGACGACGAGGAAGAGAAGCCCAAGAAAAAGACCAAGCCGGAGGGTGACCGTGACACTTGGGATCTCTAAGCCTTCGAGTGTACTTTCTCATACACAAGACAAAGAAAAAAGTTTTTTATTCAAGAAGAAGAATAACAATAATACTTATTATTATTATTATTATAATACTATTATTATTATTATTATTATTATAATAATTATTATTAATTATTATTATTCGAGTTATCTCGTGAAAAATACATACTCTTTAGTCTGAGTAGTCTGACTAGTGTCTCTTCTCTCTTATCTCTACTCGTTCTTACTCATTTTTTTTTCGTTTCTACAATGCACCCATACCTTGACGAAAGTGACAAAGAGTGTGGTGCCGTGTTCGTTGCTGTACGTTCGCCTGGCTCCTCTTTTTTTTTTTTCAATAATTCTTTTTCTGTTTTATTTCTTCGCACTCTCATTCGCGATTGTCTCTTCTCACCACAGCTGCGAGAGTGCCATGAGTCGTCGTGGTATGCAAAGTACGTAGGGTCGTGTAACAAGATCCTGGAAGAGGTGCACGGGTGCCTCCATCAACAGGTACGCTGCTGCCAGTGTCGTGTGTCTGTGTCTGTCTGTCTGTGGGTGTGTGTTTCTCTCTCTGTGTGCGTATGTGTCTGTCTGTGTCTGTGTCTGTCTATCTGTTTGTCTGTCTGTGCCTGTCGGTCTATCTGTTATCTGTTTGTCTGTCTGTGCCTGTCGGTCTATCTGTTATCTGTTTGTCTGTCTGTGCCTGTCGGTCTATCTGTTATCTGTTTGTCTGTCTGTGCCTGTCTGTCTATCTGTTTTCTTTTTGTCTGTCTGTGCCTGTCGGTCTATCTGTTTTCTGTTTGTCTGTCTGTGCCTGTCTATCTGTTTTCTGTTTGTCTGTCTGTGCCTGTCTGTCTATCTGTTTTCTGTTTGTCTGTCTGTGTGTGTTTGTGTCTGGCGCAGTCCGCCACAACCCATCCATTGTGCGTAGTATCTCAAGCGCAAGGCCGAAAACCATGCCGAAGCCAAGGCCCGTCGAGAGCGATACAAGGAGAAGCTGAAAGAGTTGCACAGAGACGACTGATTATGTAAAGAAGAAAGTAAAGTTGTAATCGCCGCGTTTGTTTCATTGTAAACAATATTCTCAATGGAACGCCTTGCCGCCTGCACCCATTTGCTTCTTGATCTCGGCGATGGCCTTGCCAGGGTTGAGGTGCTACAGGATGTGTACAAAGCAAATGAGCGTAATGCAATGGCGAACTCAATGAATGTCACACCAAAAAATGTGACCAAAACATGTGGTGACACACATACACAATGAATGACAAACAGAGACACAGGGACAGTAACACACATAACAAAAAACACGTACAATTAAAATTACACACAGAAGAAAAGACAAAAGCGTAAAGTAACAAAAGATATGGAAAATAATTATTCATAATAATTATTTTACTAGTATTATTTTATACGAATTAAAAGTCCCACACACAACAAGACAAAAACAAAACAAAAGACACACAAGTACATATACAGCAAACGACACCAACACAAGAAAAAACGATACCTTGGGACACGTCTTGGTGCAGTTCATGATAGTGTGGCAGCGGTACACGCTAAAGGGATCATCCAGATCAGCCATACGTTCCACACCAAAGTCGTCTCGCGAGTCCACCATCCATCGGTACGCCTATGCATGGGTCAGCAGTTGCCACTCCTCTTTCTCTCCCGCTTTTACCTGCATGAGAACGGCCGGACCCAAGTACTTCTCGCTGTTCCACCAGTAGGACGGACACGATGTGCTGCAACACGCGCACAGAATACACTCGTACAGACCATCCAGCTTCTGTCGGTCTTCCTTGCTTTGGAGGTTTTCCTTGTTCGCCTGACACACGATACAAACACACACGTCTGTAAGTACACCGTATTGTATAGGATTATGCATGTACCGGAGGAGGCGTCTTCTGTTGAAGATAGGGCTTGATGGACGCATATTGTTTGTAGAATTGGCTCATGTCGGGCACGAGGTCCTTGACGACGTACATGTGCGGCAGAGGGTAGATCTAAGGGCGCCTGCAGTCTCAGTCCTGTAATATTCATCCCTCCCGCCCCTCTATTCCTGTTGCGTACCTTGACCGGCGTCGAGTCTGTGGGAATGCGCGACAGACACGCCAGCGTGTTGGTTCCGCCAATGTTCATCGAGCACGACCCGCAGATGCCTACACATTCCCCCTTCAACACCCCCAATCCTTCCTTGTCTACACTTACCTTCGCGACAGCTTCGACGAAACGTCAGCGTAGGGTCAATCTCATTCTTGATTTTAATCAGCGCATCCAAGACCATCGGACCGCACTCGTTCAGGTTCACCTCGTACGTCTGCAGACGCGGCTTCTCGCTGGGCTTCTCTGGATTCTACACACACCCAATGAGAATTCGTCCACATCTCCCATACACTCGCCCCTCATCGTACCCATCGATAGATCTGGAAGCTCTTCATGCGCGGCGCAAGGACCGCCGCCGTCGACGCCATCCGCACCAGGCCAGCCTTGGCAGAAGACCATTGAGTCAGCGCGTCACATTGCACAGCGACAAATCCCAATGCACACACCCCACCCATGCATGCATGCATGCATGTACACACGCACGCAGGCACACTCACCCACCCACACACTTTCAACAATGGCGACAACGCGTTGTGCAAAAAGACATCAGTCCAACAAAATGTTCCCTCTCGCTTTCTCCCCGTCACTTTCGCCGTCATCAACGAGCCACAATGCACGGCTGCACACACAAACACACACACACACACCTGCATCTCAGGCGATGCGCGTCAAACATGGCATAAACGAGCGCGAAATGAAAAAAAAAAAAGCGAAGCGATTCGCTTTCGCTTGAGCCCATAGAAAATGGCACCAGTGGCGCAGAGCCAGCAAAACAGAGCACCGCAGTGAAGGTATCGTGCAAACGACTGCACGGTAGCCATCCTGTTTCGATCGATTGAAACAACTGCGAGAGTGAACATTTCGTCGACGTCTTACCGTGACGCTCTGTGCTCGAATCAACGCAGTGGCAGTGGACAGCATCTCAAGTCTCAAGACGAACGCGACCACTGAATACAAAAATCAAAACAATTAGTGTTCGCAGTTGGAACTTGGGTCCAAGACCAGTTATGAGTTAGGTCAGAGTAGTGAGATATTCAAGATAAGAAATTGTCATAATTATTATTGATCATACAGCCTGGTATGCACGCAGCCCAGCATCGTCTCACTGTGCCTGTTGGTTGATGATTCTTAATCTTCTAACTTTCGGTCAAGAACGGAACCGGACCACAGCGGGACGAGCAGGTAGAGCCTTAGAGTTGTGTCTAAAAATCATAATTGATAATCAAAAATAATAATCATATTTTTAGTTTTGTTTTACTCTATGGACGACGCGACGCGCGGTGTCAAGCTGGTTGAGCTTATCAAAAGCGCGTCGGAAGTACACATCTTGTCTGCGAGCGAAGGGGAAAGGCACCTGGAGGCGCTGGACCGCGAAATGAGAACAATCGTTCCTGACTTTCTCAACCCGATCAGCTGCGACAAACGCTCTCGCATGAGCAAGCTCTTCGTCTCACGGCAGCAGCTCACGGACGACTTCTCTGTTCCCTCGCCCTTCTTATGGCAACCGCCCTCAACGCACTACGGAGCGGAGAAGCTCGCGGCCGTGGCGATGCTCAACCTGTACGAACGCGACTGCGCCCGTCCGCTTGCTCCCCACGATCTTGCCACCCAGTTGATCGACAGCCTTGGTCCCGACGCCGGGCAAGCGTCTTGCGCTGTTGCTCTTGTGGGTGCTCTCGCCCATCTTTTTGGCTTTGTGTTCCGCCTCAAGACAGTGCTGCTCGACGCACACACTCCGGCGACAACGCAACGCACTCTGCTCTTCACACTTCTTGCAACCAACGGCCCTCTCGTGTACATTGACCCCACTGGCGAACGCCCCGTACACTACTGGGAGCCACTTCCAGTCCTTTTGCGTCGCGACTTTCAAATCTACCGCACCAACATCAACCCTATGAAGTTGGCTCTTGCTCTTCTCGGCCACGTCCGTGTCTTCTGTGTCCAACTCTTCTCCGACCCTTCCTTTATCATTACCCTCATTCGCGATTTCGACAGCGCGAACATTTCAAGTCATGCGGTCGCCCCGCTTGCGACCGTGCTCCGTCGCTTGCCTCGCCTTTTTCCCCCCGAGTATCGCCATCGCTTTTTCCATCGCCTCGCTCACATGTATGCAAAAACAGGCACAAATAACTCGCAAGTCAGTCTTTTACTGTCGGCCATGCTTTCATCTGTGTCCGACGAATACCGGCGGATATTTTCCAGCGCATGTGACGTGCGCGATGCCATCATTGACAGGGACGCAAGGGACGTCCTGTCGCTGCCGCTCCACAGCGCAATCTTCTCCGGCCCATCGGAAAAGGCAATCGTCTCGGTTGCACATGCGCAGCCGCACCTTCTTCTCAATCACCGTTTTTTTTTACCACCCATTCACAAGGCCATTACTGACTCCAGGTTATTTCAAAGTGGTCGCCCCCTGGAATGGTTTTCGCCCGATTCCAAACCGTCAGAGTCACCAGACGCGCTAATATGCCATCCCGATTCCGAGTTCTGGCCCATTCTCGGCTGTCTTTTGTCTTACGTTGAGTCCCTCTCCGCCAGCTCTAGTTCAACTCCAACCGCGAGCTCGTCCGCCGCCACCAGCTTTGATGAGTGCGCATCGTCGCCACCATCGTACGACGCTTTTCTTGACGTGCAACTACCCGCCTTTGTCAAGTTTGCTCTCAAGTATGTCGAGCATCTTGGCGATAGCCCTGAGTCATTCCTATTGCCTTTGTTTGACCGCCTTTTTTCCTTTCTGCTGCGTGTTTACGACTCATCAGTCGTCTCCGTCACTCTGCGCACCTCCATCCGTACTGCATGTGTCTCCTACGTTGACCACGATTGGCTCGTGTCGGCCATGCGTCAGACAATGACCTTTCTGCGGAATCGAATGACGACACATCTGACAGCAGGGCCCAATGTCACTTTTGCTTCAATCTGCACGTACGGTCGACTCACATTGATGCTTCCACCTCTCAAGCCGTCTGTGAGAAAAGATGAACCAAAAGTGACTCTGACCAATCAGTCACTAGTGGTTGTATGGACCAACACTCTCACGACTCTCCTGTCGCCCTCCGCCCGCCCCTTTCGTCCATGCTCCGCTTACTTCCCCGCACTGCGCTCTACCGTTGCTGTCCTTGCTCGCATCTACGCTCTTCCCCCATCTCTGTCTCATCTCAAGGCTAATGAGCACCAGCGTGTTGCAAATACCCTTACGTCCCTAGCGCGTTCCGACTCTATGTTTGACCTGCGCCTCCTCCTCAGCGCAGCCCCGCCCCCACTTCCGTCTCATTTTATAGCCTGGTGATGAGTTGCTAGTAAAAGTGTGTGTGTATGTGTGTGTGTGTGTGTGTGTGTGTGTATGTATGTGTACAGTACAATACAGAGTGGATGTAACAGAAAAGAAGGGAAACAAATAGGAGAGGCGCTATTGTGTATTTTTTCTTAAAAGAAAATCTATGTACAACACTGGCAAACAAAGAATGGTTATTGATGCTTGCTGCTAGATGAAGTCGATTTTGCTCTTCTGCAACTGGAAGGCAGGCGTGATCCAGCGCGAGCACGAACACGTCAGCCCGGCCCAGTTGAACATGCCCACGCGAGCATTACACTTGGGACACATAATCTTCCCTTCAATACACCCCAGCGCAACCTACAAGAGACGTCACTCGATTGAAAACACGCACATATATATTACAGGAAATACACATGTATACACAATATAAGACACATACACCACATACATAATACAAGAAATGCGCATAAATACATAATAAAAGACACATACACACACCGTCACAGAGACCAAACTTTCAAACACACAGACACACAAACTCTCTCTCTCTCACACACACACACACACACACACACACACACACACACACACACACACACACACACACACACACACACACACACACACACACACACACACGATTACCTCTTGCATCCATTCCACCGGCTCAACAAACCACGAAGTGCACCTGCAAAGCAAAAGTGTATGGTTTACAAAAACATATTTGAATGAGCGCACTTACTCTGTCGCGCGTACATCACCTCGTTTCAGGCGCATTCTGTTCTCCGCTGCAAAACCGACCTGTCAATGATCCCCAATCACTCGATAGGCCTCAATACCTGTCTCGTGAGGCACAAGTCCTTCTTCAAGTACCAATACTCGCCGACACTTCTTACACCTCAGCTGTCGTCCACTGCGGGAAAAAAAAACAATCATTAAAACATACGATTACAATTAATACGGTACAATATCAATCATAATAATAATAATAATGAATAATAATATGTGAGGCGCACGGTTTTCCTCTGACAGCCTCGGGATCGGACGCCAATGAGGCGGTAGGGTCAGCAGCTCCAAGCAAGTGGGACTGGGCGACCTGCTGCAGCCGATGCAGCCGGAAGGCGCGATGGCTCGTGTCGATGGTGCACTGCATTGCATGGAACAGCTCCAACTGCGCCACAAAGCCCTCGTTGGGCGCACCGTCCGGCCGGGCAAGACGCACCCGCGCCAGTGCCTGCGCAACATCAACCTGCTGCGTCCGCATGAGGTAGGCGGCGACGACGGCGACGCTGCGAGAGACTCCTGCGTTGCAATGGACAAACACTCGACCGCGCAGCTACACAGCAACAGACAAGTGTGGGCGCTGTGCCGCCTCCTTCGCCGCCTGCCCTTACCTTGATGGCGGCATCAATCCAGTCCAGGCACTCGGGGAGCACGCCCAGCAGATCGGCCTCCTCCACGTCAAGCAGCTCCACTTGGTGTGTCGCAACATCCCGCTCAGCACATTCCAACTTGTCCGAACACACCGACAGCACGTGTGTCACACCGCCCGTGCCCACTGCTTTCCGCGCATCCTCCAAAGACCCCACGTACAATCCATCGACGACTTTGCCGCCCAGATCGTCCATATCAATAAAAATAACTAAGTAAGCTGTTACATTATTTCGAGTTTCACACAGTTTTTTCGTTTTGGAATTTGGCTTTTCTTCACGTCATTTTTTTCATTGACTTGCGATGGAAGTGGTACTTACGACGGCGCAACTCGGTTGGATTTATCTTTTGCGTGTAGGCAATCACAGTGACGGTCAAGGCCATCGAATTGGTCATCCGTCATTTGGAGCGACTGCAGGACGAGAACAGACAGGCCAAGGACTTTGTAGGCGAACTACGCGATGTACGCGCCTATGTTCATGGTAAATAAATGAGAATAACGCGCTTGGGATGAGCAGATTTTTTGAACTGAACTTTTTCAAATTCCTAATAATTCCTATTATGCTTCGTTGCAGATTTGCGTGTTTTGCTGCGACCGGACACGGAAGGGGCGGAGAGCCACACTCTTGAGCGCATCATTGTAAAGTGCGAGGATATGCAGGTGTTCTTTGGCCGCGTCGACGCGTACTTGCGCGACAAGTATGCGCGCAAGACACCAGCAAAGCGTCGCTGTGCCTACCGCTCGTTTTGCGCCTTCAGTGTCGAGCTCAAAGAGCGCTATCGCTCCATTAAAGCCTCCGTGGATGACGCTCGTGACACTGCCATGATTCTGGCCTCACAGAGTGCCTTGCGCGTTGCTCACCTCGAGGCAAAAGAGAACGCACAGCCACCGCCAGCACGCACCATCATCAACGGTTGGTGCTTCTTTTTTCCATGCCTTGTGCGTATTAACTTGCTTTTCGTAGATGTATCCATTACGCACGCTATTGAATTTTGCCGTGCTGCCAAGGGGCGCTTTTTAGCCGCCGATCGTTCGGTGGCGTCGCTGAGCCGACTGCGCGAACGCACTATTGCCGCAAGCACCGGTGAAACTGCCTTGGAGGTGCTCGACAAGATTTTGGTGCGCTTACGCAACGCCCAGACTACCCTTGATGAG
>CALSCP010002457.1:22950-33619 GCA_943704425.1 Ministeria vibrans ATCC 50519
GGAGTGCGATGTGGGGCTCGGGTCCACTGGCTCTGGCTTTCACTGTGGCCCCCACTTTTCTCGCGACGGCCAGTCTCCTGCGGCTCGCAACCCTGCCAACGCTGGTGTTGGGTCGCAATGCGCGCGAGCGGCTCTGGGCAGCCATTGATCGGGCTCTCTACACCTCCTACCAGTCTCTCGTGTCCTTCTTCTACGAGCACTGGAGTGGCGTCGAGCTGCGCTTCCATGGCGACCCCGTTGACCCTGCCGACAATGCCCTCTACTTCTCCAACCATTCGTACTGTCGCTCGCCGCCTCTGTCTTTGCCCTCTCCGCACTCACTCCCCTTTACCTCTTAGCTGCTCGGTCGACTGGGTCATTTCGGATTTGATCGCGTTGCGCGCGAGCCAGACAACGCTCGGTCGATTGCGCTATCTCATGAAGGACTCGCTCAAGTTTCTGCCTCTGTACGGTCCCTACTTTGTATTTCATCGCTGCTTTTTCGTGAAGCGGGCACGTCGCACCGACACCGCTACTGCCACTGGCGATGCATCTGCCCTCACCACTGTGACAGCGCTCCAAAGGCAACTCGAACGCGTCATTGAACTTAAAACGCCCCTCTGGCTTGTGCTCTTCCCGGAAGGCACGCGTTACACCGACGCTAAAGCGGCCGCCAGTCGTGACTATGCTCGTGCCCACAACCTACCTGAATACCAACATGTTCTCACACCGCGCACGCGTGGCTTTGTCATGTGCGCACAGACCCTTCAGCCGCACATAGACGCCATCTACGACGTCTGCCTGGTGTATCGCGACTCGCCCAACGCCCACACCCGCTCGCCGTCAGCAAATATGCTCCACTTTCTAGGCGGCGCCTGTCGTCGCGTCGACATTCACATCACGCGCCATCCCATCGCGTCCGTTCCGCTTGCGTCCCCCGACGATGCCGCACAGTGGCTGCACGATCGCTTCCGTCAGCAGGATGTCTTTATCGACTCGGTACTCACCCACTGCGACGCCGCGCCGCAAGAAGACAAAGGTGTGCTACAGCCTATTCCCGCCAGCCACACGGCCGTTCATGCACTGCTCTGGTCGTCGCTCACTGCACTCCTTGTCGTGCGCTATGGTCTCTCTGGCTATGCCAAGTTCGCCGCCGTCGCCACGCTCGCCGGCTATGTCTCCCTTTTCACGCCTTTCTAGGCTGTGCACGCACACCACTCAACAACCAATATCACTTCTAATAGGCAAACTGTGTAGTATCTATTCTTCTATTCTTCGGCTTTAAATAATAATAATAACATTAATAATTTTTCTTTTCATTTTTTCATTTCGTCTTCTGATTTTCATTCGTCCCAATCATCGTCCGAGTCTCCTCCGTCCTCTTCGTCTAAAAAAAAAAAAGCAAAAAAAAAAAAAAAAGAGTGAGTACAATGCATGGAGCAACAAAAATGAATCGCCTACTTCGAATTTCAGGGCATCGTCATCAGGATCAATCTCGTTGAGTTCAAGGGTAGAGGGGGGAGTGAGTCTGGGTGCTTCCTAAACAAGACAGTCAGTGTGACAGTGTGGTGTGAGTGTGAGTGTGTGAAAGTGTGAGAGTTTGCGATGCGTGTGTATTTGAGCGAGTGATGGGATGTGTTTAGTTTAGCGTACTCGGGTGAATTCGTTGTCAAAGTTTGAGACGTCTGTATCGGACATGACTGTGGGGCGGAAGGGAGGAGGTACTCTGCGCTCCTCAAGAGCCTTTACAAAAATGAAAATACAGTGAACAAAGACACAAATTGAGTGAGTGAGTTTTTTTTTTTTTTTTTTTTTTTTTTTTTCTCCTGCTATGGTGTCGCACCTTAAAGTCAATTGAGTCAAAGAATCCGTGTTCCATCACTTCGTCTGCGTCGCGCGATGACCCTCCCAGTCGCAATTCCGGCTCCTTTGCACATCGATCCTCGTTCAGTATCAAATTGTTTTCGTGGGATGTTTCACAATACCTTTCTGAGCAGTCGATAAAGCAAATCCATGGGTTTCTCCGTCAAATGAGCGGGAAACTGAACATCAGCCTTGAGAATGAGCTCGAAAAGACGTGCGTCGTTGTCATGGCGGAAGGGCAAGTGACCACACATCATCTCGTACATGACGACGCCCAGACCCCACCAGTCCACAGCGCGCCCATAGTCATTGTCGTGTATTAACACTTCGGGCGCAAGGTACTCGGGCGTCCCACAGAACGTTTTGGTTGTCACCCCAAATGCAACGTCCTCCTTGCACAAACCAAAGTCGGTGATTTTGATGTGTCCGTCCTTGTCCAGTAGAAGATTCTCCAACTGCGTGTGCAAAACATTAGTAATCGTATGTTCGTTTGTTCAATCTTCGACTTTGCTCACTCCGTATATTTATTATTATAATTATAATTATTATAATAAATTAATAATAATAATAATAATAATCATAACAATATTTAAATATAATACAATTATATTATTATATATAACTCACACCACAGCAAAATACAGAAACACACGCTTCATATAATATACCTTGAGATCGCGGTAGACGACATGGTGGTCGTGAAGATATTTGATGGCAAGGCAGATTTCAGCGCCGTAGAAGCAGACGCGACGTTCGCTGAACATACGCTCGCGTGACAGATGGAAAAAGAGCTCGCCACCAGAGACGTACTCCATGACGAAGCACAGCCGGTCGGGCGTCTGTTCACGTCAAATTTATAGCAAGTCAACACATGATAAATTCTGCGTAAAGGAGTCTTCTTACCTGAAAACTGTATTTGAGTTCGGTGAGAAACGGATGTCGCATGCGCTGGAGCACACGGTTCTCTGTCTCGGTGTGCTCCACTTCATTCTTCAAGTGTACATATTCCTTTTTGAGAATCTTGATGGCCACAATCTCCGACGTGGCCACCTCACGACCCAACATCACCTACACACACATTAGGAGAGCGACATCGAAGAGGGGGATCAGGATTGAACGACATGATCTCTTTCTCTCTTTCGTGCTCACCTTGCCAAAGGAGCCCTTGCCAAGCACCTTGAGCATTTGGAAGTCTTCAAGCGTCACCTTTTTGGCGTCGGATGTCTCTTCGGCTTTGGGCGCTGCCGACGCAGCGTTTGCTGCTTGTTTCTCGCGTGCCACCGCCATCTCTTCGACCTTCTGACGCTTCTTTACCGTCTGCGACACATTTCGAACCATGTTGAGCCACTCCTCGCGCTCCAGCGGCGTATTCACGTGAAACACGCGCTCGGTGGCAGCCGCGGTGGTCAAAAAAGTGACTGGGAGACGAGAAGGGGGAAGGAGAGGCGAGGGGGAGTTCAGCAAAGGGCACACAGTCAGCAAGGGTGTGCTAAGGCGGAGATGTCACCTCCCGCCACACGTACGAATGAAGGCGTTTGACTTGAGCTTGTCCGCCAGCTTTATGTGGCAATTGACAATGTTGAACATGTTCACTGGGGGTTCAGTGACCGTGAGCTACACAGAGACAACAAAAAGGGGATTTCACACAAGAGAATCATTAAAAAAAAAAAAAAAAAAAAAAAAAAAAAAAAAACTCACTTTGTCTGTTTTAAAGCCTAAAAACATTCCGTCTTCGTACAGACGGAAATACCTTGGCCTCCATGTCTTGATGTATTCGCCTGCACGCCGAGAAAAGAGAGCGCGCGCGTGAAGCAGGAGAGACAATTAGAAGATGAGCAAAAGCGACAGAAGTGACACACACACACACACACAAAAAAAAAAAAAAAAAATGAGACAGAGGAGAGCGAGAGAGAGATAGAGGAGTGGCAAAAGAGAACAGATGGGTGTGCAGCGGTGTCTTGAGGCAGGGTGGGGATCGTGCGAGGGACGAGAAGCCCTCCTGGCGGCGGCGCCCTGCTTACCGCGTTTCTGGAGCCATCCCTCCTTGACCACTTGCACGCCCGGCAGGACTATTTCCGACACGCTCTTGCGACTGCCCGCCGACAGGGGTGGCGGGTGGGGTCGATCGGCGTCTGACATGTGGAAATTGAATGGCGGGTGGGCCACTTCAGGACGATCAATGCCGTTACTGGCCCAACGAGGGGGAAGTAAACATTGGACTTTTTGTGGGTGACCGAGTCACACACCCACGCTTGCTGGCGCTTGCATCTATTACTGCTAAGTACTAGCTATTGAGTATTGGCTGTTGATCCGCTTGTTCTTGACGGCAGCAATCTGTTTCCATAATTTTGAGCGACTGGTCGATCGTATATATAAATTTCCCCATTCACATTGTCTGAAACGTTCTATTACTTACAGGTACACACGCTCATACTTCACGCTGAGAGGTTTATTGATATGGCTCTGTTGGCGTATTGACTGCCTGGGGCACTCCAGGCACTACTACATCAGAAGAGGGCGTCTGGCGGGACAGGGGGCTGGCGTCATCGACCTGTGCGTTTGGGGACGACGAAATTTCAAGGACGTCTTTTGCCACCTCATCAAAAGATTGCACCAACGCGGGATTCGTTGCGTCGGGTGACGCATAGTTTTGCCGGGCTGTTACATTGGCGCAGACAGGAGAGAGTGTAGGAACTTGCTGAGGATGAACAGAAGGGCAAGTGATTTTCGAGTCGACTTGCTCGACTGGAGCTACGCTCGCCTCCACGGGCACTCCGGCAGGATGCAAGGGAGTCTGATTGTTTAGTGGAGGAAGAAGAGGCACGCGTGCGGGCGGATGGAAGACGGGGAAGGATTGGGATGGGAGAGTGTGGGACGAAGACGAGTTCGCGAACTTGAGGGGACAATCGTTTTTGATGTGCCCCGACTGGCCGCAGAAGAAACAGCTCCGCATGGGACACTGACGAGCGGTATGGTCACTGCCGGCACAGTGCCAGCAGAGTTTGGTGTGCGGGTCGGCGAAGAGCGTCGGTTCGAATGCTGCGAGCGGAACGCTCATTTGCTGTGACGGTGGTGGTGGTGCTCTGGGGAACATTGGTGGGTACTGGTAGGAGCCATAGTCTACCATGGGGTTGGGATGATACATTGGCGGGTATTCGGGCACTTGCTGATACGGCTGTGGCGGATAGTAGACGAAGTAGGCGGGCGTCGACATGAATATGGCGGCAGTGGGCGACGAAGCGACCATCATTGGAGGCTGCTCATGCTGCATCCCCGCCTGGTGGTATTCCGGTACCGGACCTGGTGGACCGTAATACTCAAAGGATGGGCCGGAAGGAGGCGCGCCCGGGGATGACATTCTGACAAGTGAAAAAGAGTGGATATTATTATTCACACTCTATAATCCATTCATGGACGTAATTCACAAAGTCCGGTGTAGATTCGGTAATGGACAATGACATAAATCCTAAGGAGTAATGAGTAATTGACTAAATTGAGTACTGAGTGACTACTGATTTGACTGTCGTCACAAGTGGATGTGATCACGATCATCACACGATCATCATTAAAAACGAAAATTCATTCATCTAATCATTCAATTCTGTTCATTACTTCATTTGTCATTTAGATCATCATCTTTTTTTTGTTGCTTCTCTGAGCGCGTCGCCCACAATGGAAGGCCCTCGACCGTCTCGTTTGCGACAGATTGTTCCGCCTCTGATGCTTGATCGGACTCCAATGGTGGTGAAAAAGCGAGTGCGAACGCCTTCACCAATGGCAACGCCAAACGGCGATACAGCGACCCCCGTTGATGATATGATGCCATTTGGCGAGGGAGGCCGTCGTGGCAACAAGCGGCGACGTAGACTGAGAAAACCCAAGAAGGTAATTGTGAACACACTCAAAAAAAACCGTTGACTCACCTTCTCTGTGTCTCCGGTTTTCAGGTTGTAGATGTGCGCCAACTTGTTGCCGCTGCCGAGCACACGATGGTCCATGGTCCGTTGAATCAGCGTCTCGTGTGCGGGCAGTGCGTGCGTCTACACACGTCGGCAGGAGCCCACGAACGAATCTATGCGTATCTGAAGCGCCTCAACCGTCGTACAAAGAGCGTCCAGGTTGCCTGGCTTGTTCCCCGACACCGTCTTCCCGAGCACGTTCGTGTGACTGACTTTCTGTTGGGTAGGTAGCAGAGAGAAATGGAAATGTGCATGGGATGGCGTGGCATAGTTGTGTGTGAGAGCGAGTTCAATTCGTGGGGTGCTCATGGCTGCTGATTGTAGGCGACGATCATCCGGAAGAGGTTGCGTTGGAGCACATTGTTGAAATCGTTGGACTGTGTCCACCTCCTGAGCTGATGCCCCGTTCCGTGGCGCATGAGTTTGTTGGTGCCAGTGCGCTCTTGGGTCTCACCGAGACAGAGAAAGCACAGGCTTGACGACGAGCGTCGAGTGTGTACATAATGTACTATACCATATTTACGCGATCTATATATGTTACAACGGGAGTAGTAGACGTCGACCCGTCGTCTACTCCCTAATAATAATGATCATGTCAACAGTTACAATTATACATAATAGTGCATCATGCGATATTCGACGCAGCTCTTCGCTCCTGAGCACTCCTCTTGTTCTTTTTGTCTCCTTTACGGGTATTTGAGTTTGGATCAGATTTTTGCCCGCACTCACTCACTTTTTGGAACTCAAGGCCGCTTATTGAGGAAAGGCTCGAGATTTTAGACTCTCAGTCACACGAATAAAAAAAATGAAAACACTTTTTTTATTCCGGATTGCAAAAATGCTGCGCTCTCACTCTGTAATGGGCCCGCGCCATGTCAATGTTTCGCCCATTCGAAAGGTATTGCAAGAAAAGACGGAGTCGTGTGAAGGCCGCCTACTCTCTTCTGAAACTTTGGCAAACTTTGGTAGCGAATGCGCTCCCGAAGTCCCCACCGACGAGGCCGATCGCCCGCTCGGTCGCCCCGTCGTGCTCGATCGCCCTCACGAGGTTATTTGCTGAACACCGTAAGGAAAAAGAACTTTCCTGATGGGAAATTTGTGGGGAAAGTTTGGCTCAAAGCAAGAAAAAAAACATTAAATTACTGTTTCGCTTCAGAAAACCAAGGCACACAAGGCGGCGGTGGCTCTCGCTCGCGAATTGTACCAGAGTGTCCATGATGGAGAGTCAGCGGACGAGTGTTCGCCCATCAAAGCGCCCAAGGAGGCTGTGGTCCCAAGTTCAACTGAGTCGACGACGTCAGTCTCAATTGCGCCGCCGCGACCTGCGCCGAAATCTGCCGTTTTGGCGGCGTCAACTTCCGCAGTAGTGGCTACGGGCAAGATTTCAATGCCAGAGCAGCCTTTTGAAGAGCCGGCAAAGCAGTCGGTGTTCAAACGATTTTGGGCGGCAATTACACGATTGACGCGCCGAATGTTGGGAAAGCGCGACGCAGAAATAGCCGAGCTCAAGGCCCAATTGAACGACGAAGAGTAAGTAGATGACATGCTGCGTCTGAGAAAATCGAAATGCGTGTGTGTGTGTGTGTGTGTGTGTGTGTGTGCGTGTGGCTAAGCAGAGTGTTGTAGACGCCAGCAGAATGCGCTGCGTCTGGCCGAAGCAGAAGACCAAATTGATGCGCTTCGACGCGAGGTTGCCGAGCGTGACCGTAGCATTCAGGGTCGCGATGAGGCTTATATGGCTCTGGCCAACCAGGTAAGAGTTTTAACAAATCACATAATCATAATAGTAACAATTAATTCCTGTCTGCTTAGATGACCGAAACTAGCTCGCATGCCGCACAAATGGAGGAGTTCTACTTCAATGCCCTTGCAACGGCCGTCAAGTTGACCATGTGCCAGTCGGGTGCGTTTGTTGCCAACCGCAGTGCAAGCGAGCTCTACCGACGGGCCATTGAGCTCAATCTGGCACCCCGCACTTGGTCCCAGTGGATTGCTGCGCAGTATGCCGAACCAGAGCGCACTGCCCTCTACTCGGGCCATCTCGAGTGATATGTACAGATCGAGAGACCAATCAATATCAATGATACCATTGAATACATTTAACAAAATTAATACAATGATCGGAAATTTATTCACGAAAATCGCGTTTATTCATTATTTTTATTCATTTTGTCGCTCCGGCCTTCGAGATGGAGTACACTGGAAGTTCGTATAAGGGCGACATGAAGAACGGGAGGTGAGGACACTCATTATTGTTTCCATGACAACGTCACACTTGTCTTTGGTCTGTCGCAGAATGGAAGGCCAAGGAGAGTACACGCTGGCTTCGGGCAACCGATACGTGGGTGACATGGTTGATGGAGAGTTTCATGGACGAGGAACACTGTTTTTTCCCAACGGAGGCCGCTACGAGGCGACATGGACAAATGGCGTCGCAAGTGACGGAGTGTATTTTTATCAAGACGGACTTCGCCGCGATCCAGCCGAAGCAAGCTGGGACCACTGCACCGGCAACGATAGACGGTTCTACTCGGAGGTGACAGGAGGCATTCCGCCTGCGGGTGCGTCGAAAATTACCAATGATGGCTCACCCGCATCACTGCCAGTTGGAGCGTTTGATTGTGGCAACGGATACCTTGATCCAACGACGAACAGCGTGCACGACTACGTTAGCCACAAGTTAATACGACAGCCTGACGAGGACGAAGTGGAGTTGGCCAAGAAAGTGTTTCGTTGTGGCACTAAGTGAAATGAATTGTTGACGTTTTCATTTCCATCAAACATCTGTGGTGTGTGGATCAGCGACAACTCACTGAGCGTCACGACTGTCAATGGCACCGGCATGCATTTATACACGATATTACAAGACTATATTATCTTTACTTCTTTGTATTTTTTATCACTATTAATTTTATTATTCAAAAAAAAACTGATATTAATTTATTATTATCTTAAAAGAAGAACAAACATGAGCAGCGAGTTGGCTCGAGCGAGCGCTGAATTCAAGCGTCGCGCGATCGCGGCGCTCAGAAACATGCCTGTGCCGGTAAGAAATGCAACAAAACAACTTTTGGTCGAGAAACGTTGTGGAACGTTGACGAGTAGGGGGCGAAACGAGTGCGTTTGGACGAGGCAGCAGCCGCAGCAGCCGCTGCAGAAGAGAGTTATGAAGCGCAGCTGGATAGGCTGAGACGAGGTGGGCGATGCAACGCAGAATCAGACGAAACATTGTAACGTGCTTTTCTTGCAGGCATGAACGAGTCTCAACTGTACGCAGTTCAAAGCGCCCTCGCGCGCATCATTGATCACCTCAAAGTAGGCCCTTTCTTGCATGACTCCTGCCGAGTTTCTTTCGCTTCTCGTCCTTCTCACACTGATCTGTCTCTTTTCGTGTTTAAGCGTGGCTGGATTGGCATTCCCTTTGCTGAGTTGCTCGAGAAGGCTCAAGTCAACGATTTGTCCGACGAACAAATCGAAGTGGTTCGTCTCCGTCTTGCCACTAACCCCAAGGTTATTAGCGAGCAAAAAGCGCGCGCCTTCCGCTACAAGGTACGAAAAAGAACACCGACACAAAGACTCGTCAAGTTCACACGTTAATCTCTCTGTCTCTCTCGACCTCTTGTCTCGACCTCTCTCAGCCCAAATATGCAGTTCGCGACAAAAAGGAGACCCTTCAGCTTCTGCGTGAAATGTACAACGCACATCGAGGCAGCGTACTACTGAGTGCACTGGACGAGTCCTTTGAGGGCGTCGAGGCAGCCGTGCGCGAACTGGCCGACGAGCGACTTGTCACCATCATTGATCTACCTCGCGACAAGGCTATTCTCTATCGCGACCCAGAGTTTCATCCAGACATTGACACAGGTTAGATTGCTGTGACTGTGTATTGAATGCCTAAAATCTCTCTCTCGTATAGAGTTGCGCGATCAATGGCGCAAAGCAAAAATCTCAGAAACAATCGACGTGGCAGGGCTGCTTAAGAAGAGTAAGATTACGCTCTCTCACACGCGAAAAGGGAGACATAGAGACAAAGAGACAGAGAGACAAAGAGACAGAGAGACAGACAAAGAGCCAAAGCGCCAATCGAACCAAACCATTTCACATATAACGCGAGAGTGTATAAGTGTGCCAAGTGCCCTTTCTCACACTCCCATGCACACACACACACACACACACACACACACACACACACACACACACACACACACACACACACACACACACACACAATAGAGGGCCTCTCGACCATGAACATGACAGCCCGGCACACACAACAGCAGCAGCAGGAGCGTCGGCGCAAAGCCCGTGCCAATCCGCGCGCCAAAATCACAAACACACACATGACCCAGGCTCAGTCGGGCGATGACCTGACAATGGCCCTCTGATCTCACTTTATAATCGTGTCTCGTACAATAATAATTATGATTATCATTCTTCTGTAAACTCCCAAAAAATAGTACATGATTGTTTCTTTTACGCTTTTGGGAGAGTATATTTGTCGCGATTGGAGAAACTGGTGTTCTTCTTGATGGCATCGGAGTGCACCTGGTAGCCAATGGGTTGCTTGAGCGTCAGACCAAGCACATCCCGCAGCCGTTGTCTGCATCAAGCGGCAAAAGAAACAAGAGTCAGTCTCATTTGTCAAACGAAACGCGCCGATTGTGTTACGTACCCTATTCTTTCGCATATCTCACGCGACTGCGCTGTACGCGTCCAAATGGAAATGCGCTGAAGAGACTTGCGCAGCGACACCACTGCGCCCGTCACATCGCCATCATCGCACATCTGCTCGCCAACCAACGCCAAGAGCTGCAAAAAAAATATTATTACAATCACCATTAACATTGCTTTTTGAGGTTTACTTACTG
>CALSCP010002457.1:33629-79736 GCA_943704425.1 Ministeria vibrans ATCC 50519
AAAAAAAAAAAAAAAAAAAAAAAAAAGTGTGGCATCTTTAGCCCTCAAGACATATAAACACACTGTCCCTCTGTTGTTCTTGCTCGATAACGGTGTTTCTCTCTCTCTATCACTTCGTTTCTTTCTCCCTCCTCCTCCTCCTCTCTCTCTCAAACTCTCTCTCAAACTCTCTCTCAAACTCTCTCTCTCTCTCTCTCTCTCTCTCTCTCTCTCTCTCTCTCTCTCTCTCTCTCTCAAACTCTCTCTCTCTCTCAAACTCTCTCTCTCAAACTCTCTCTCTCTCTCAAACTCTCTCTCTCTCTATCACTTTGATTCTTTCTCCCTCCTTTCTCTCTCTCTTCTCTCTCTCTCGTTTTCTCTCGCTGTGTCTCCTTACAGTGTTCAGCCAGAGCTCGTCGAGACGCGCAATGTCGGGGAGTTTGAAGGTGGCAACCCACTTGCCACCGGCGCGGTTCTGATCGTCCTCCCACTCGGGCTTGATGCCCTTCTTGAACAGATGGTAGTTGCTGCCGACGACCAGCGACGAGCATGGCACAATGTTGTTGTACATTCCCCAAAAGTCTTCGACCGTCGAAAAATCCACAACCTATAGTCCAAAGTGAATATCCGATCAGTTTTCCGGCCAGTCACCCAAAAAAAAAAGCTCTTACCTTCTTCAACAGTTCGCTCCACGACTGTTGAGTCTTTGCTTTCGATGGAGAGTCACACCACATAGTCTACGAGGCACCGTCAGACGAAGGGCAAGTGGCGGGGAGCAACACAGACACAGCAAGTGAGAGTAATGCGACTTTTTCGTTTCGTCCTCCTCTCAGTGTGGACAACGACAAGCGAATAAGACACAGCCGCGGTGGTGCATCTGCGCAGACACCAACTGAGAGCGGTCTGGTGCCACACCAACGCCCACAGACAGTCGCGCGGTCAGTGAATACATTTTTTTTTCTTCGCCATTTCTCAACCACGCTCTTTCACGAAAACGACGAAGCCATTGAAAACACGAATGAAGGGGCACGATCAGCAAGCAATGCAAGGCACGGGGCGGGGGTTGCGGCAGGCACAGGGCGCGGGCGGCGCACGTACCCACTCGTGCTGGAGCGGATGCTGCACCAGCGCAACAGCATCCTCTGCATGGTCGCTGGCCGTTGCCTCAACAGGCACTGTAGGTTCTGCTACGTCAGTCATGTTCCTTCTCTTATTCAATAAAATAATATTTTGACGATTTGTTATGACTATTCTTCTTTTTCGATCATTTGGCATTAATTTTGACAATTGACATTTAGTCGATTACTATTGTTGGCTGTCTTATGTCATCGGTGCTGCATAAGCTACTGGATGCCATTGAGTCTGATGCAGACCGCTCTCTGATCAATAGCCTCATTGAACAATGGAGAGTACAGTTTCTGCTCTAACTCCTCTCTCTCTCTTCTCTTACTCTCTTCTTTGTCTCTCTGTTTTCTTCTCAGACGGCTGCCCCTACTCGGGAGACACACGATGAGGATACTCGCAGTGTTGACCAACTCAAGGCAGAGCGCGATGCGCTTGCGGAGGTAACACACTCAATGTCCATTCACTCACTCTCTCATTCTTTCTCTCTCTCTCTCTCTCTCTGTCCAACTCTTTCATCACGATGCAAAGGAACTCAGAAATGGAAATGCTCAGTTGAAACGTGCTATTGATCGACTGCGTGTGTTTGATGCCGATGCAAGAATGTAGCCATGTACAATACAAAATGAGTTGGTTCGAATGTATTACCTTAGTTGGTTAATGATTATAATGAAAATAATATATCTATTTTACTATTAAATTACTTGCCCTCGCAGCGCGATGTCGACCTATGTCCTGAAAATATGCGACCTGCCTTCCTCAGTTGCAGGTAGCCCTATATATTTTCGCCCGCTGGTTTGTTGTTTTCAACTCGTTCTCCTCCTCTCGAATAAAGGGGCCGACATCAACCACCTGCTCGAGTTGCAGGGCATTGTCAGTGTGAAAAAAGTCCATGTGGACGTTGATCTGGCGACAAGGTAAGGAACGAAGCTCCCGTTTCATGTGATACATGTTGCATGTCATTTGCGTTGCTGTAACCTCTCTCTCTCTCTCTTTCGTGTCGTAGCCAGTCGCGAGGCATTGCGAAGGTGGCGCTCTCATCGAGGGACGATGTCGTCACCATACTCTCCAAGGTGTCGTTCAAGTGCACGCTACACAACGCACTCGTCAATATCGGTCTGTTCTCTGTCGACGGCGAATTGGAGCAAGACATCGCAGCGCGCCAAGGCCGCTCGCTCTACGTGCCCGTCAACGACGAAGCGGAGCTCCATCGTGACTTCTCGGCTTTCGGTATCGTCACGTGCATCCGTGTGACCAAAAAGTGCGCCTTTGTCACGTACCTTGACAAGCGTGATGCAGAGAAAGCGTTGATTGACCTGAAACGCAGGCGAGAGGACGCAGGTCGTCGACAAAATGTCTTTCTTGCAGCCCCACGACCTGCCATGGCGAGCTCCAGTAGCAGCACTTCGGCGGGAGTAGGAACAACAGGAACGGCAGCAACAGGTGCGACCTACTCTCCAGCAGACGACGGACCTCCCAGGATTGTCATCACCACGCAAGAACGCAGTGCTCCAACGACATCTGCTTCATCCGCACCGACTCCGTCGTATCATCGTCATGCCTCCCGGTCACAAGTGGCGGATCCCTCATCATCATCCGGTCGCTACTTGCCGTATTGCCGGCAGCCACAGCCGGAACGCTCCAACTGGCAACCACCACACTATCGAGCCCAATTCCATTCTCACACTTCAACCCACCCGTCATACGATACATCCCGATCAATTCAACCCCCTCCGCCATCCAACCACTACTTTCCGCGAACACACGACTCATGGCAGCGAGTCTATCCACGCGATCCTCCTACGGCTGCAGGCCCGCCCAAACGATCACGCGACCCCCGTCGACCATCGACCCCCACCAGCCTTACACCTCCACCAATAGTCGTTCATCCACCCCTACCACCCCAAACACCTTCACTCCCGCCACCTCCGCCACCCCCGCCACCGCCCGCCTCAACCCGCTCTCGATCGATTGTCCCCACCACGTCTATCCAATCTCCCGGAGTCCAGTCGCTCGAGACTGCCATGATGTCCAACGCGGCGAAGCGACCACGAGCTCACTCATCTTTGCTGGAAGAGGGCGAGATTGAAGAGGGCGAACTGGAGGCAGAAGCTGTAGGAAAGAGGCCGAAGATGCAGTCAAGCGCACGGGGGCAACCCCATCCCGCGCACGCTCGCGTCCTGACGCAATTACAAGTGGACCAGGCGGCCAAGGAGAAGGCCGACGAGGCGATGAGGAACGCCAAAAAGGAGGCGGATGATGCGGAGAAAAGAAAGAAAGCTGAGGAGGCAAAAAAGAGGAAGGTTGAAGCAGCTCTGCAGAGGAAGGCAGCGGAGGATGCGAAGAAGAAGGCAGCGGAGGATGCGAAGAAGAAGGCAGCGGAGGAAGCGAAGAAGAAGGCAGCGGAGGATGCGAAGAAGAAGGCAGCGGAGGATGCGAAGAAGAAGGCAGCGGAGGATGCGAAGAAGAAGGCAGTGGAGGATGCGAAGAAGAAGGCAGTGGAGGATGCGAAGAAGAAGGCAGCGGAGGAAGCGAAGAGGAAGGCAGCGGAGGAAGCGAAGAAGAAGGCAGCGGAGGAAGCGAATCAGAAGGCAGCGGAGGAGCCAATGAAGGCAAAGAAATTGAAGAAGGAGAGAGCAAAGGGAAAAGACGAGCCCGTCGAAGAAAGTGGTCAAACGAAGAATGTGAAGAAGGCGGAGAAGTCAAAGAGGAAGGCGGAGAGGGTTCTGGAAGAGGCTAAGAGCCAGATGGAAGCTCAGCAAAAGGTAGACTTCGCGAAAAAGAACGAAGATCGTGCGCAGAAGGAATTAGTGCTGTTGAAAGAACAGCTTCAGGCTGCTAACGAGGCTCAGGAGACGGCCGAGCGCAAGACTCGGGAGGCACTCAAGTGGGTAGCAGATGCACAGCTTGCTCTAAAGCAGATGGAGCTTGAAAAGGATCATGCGCTTCGCGAAGCGCTAGCGCACGAGCAGCTCTTGGCCAAGCAGGTAGATGAGCTGACGGCACAGGTCAAGACGACTCGCCACGAAAACGAGCAACTGAAGCACTCGCGTGAAGCGTCATCTCTTCCAAACTCCTCGCGCGTGCGTTGCCGAGCGCTCTCGTGGAGCGACTCGGACGACTTGCCCAGCACAACCGAGGGCCAGCTGGCCGCCATCAGGTCTCTCTATGCCCGCGGTGAAGAAACCGAAAAGGCTCTCAAAGCGGAAATTGCCGAGCGCGTCGAGTGGGTGCAGCAGTCCGAAAAGCGCGAGACACATCTCCGCACTCAACTTGAGCGCATCAAACGTCGCAACGAACGCCTGCTATCGCCTTCTAGCCTCTCCACCGCCTCTCCACCACTGGTGCCAACGCCACCACCGCCACCACCGCCACCACCGCCACCACCACCACAACAACAACAACAACAACAACAACAACAACAACAGCAGCAGCAGCAGCAGCAGCAGCAACAGCAACAGGTTCAGCCGGTCATTGCTCACTCGCCCCTTCCGATGCCTTCTTCGTCCTCATCCTTGATTGATACTACCTCAACAAAAGATGCGACGCCTTTCGCTGGAAGCAACGAGGATAAGTCATCGCTGTTGGGCACAACCATACCTGTGACTGTGAAGAAAGAGGAAGATGATTCAGTGATGCCTCAAAGCGTTGTCAAGCCTGACAGGTCTGGTGTGGACAACGTGCAACGGCAACAACAGCAAGATCAGCACAAACAACAGCAATCAGGACGCAAGCGTAAGCGCTTGTCGTCATCCTCCTCCAAACCAACGTCTACGCCTGTGTTGCATTTATCGCGTGAGCTTCACTGTGAACACCCAAATACCACCGCACTGACGACGCTGGGTGCCGAAGCATTTGTGGTGTGCAGTCAGGGTCATGTACATCGACACTCGCTCGAGACGGGCGATGAGACAGGTCGTGTGGAGGGCACGCACAATGTGTCAGCGGTGACGCTGATACGCGATAGTGCGCTCGGCGTCTTGCTTGCATGCGGCGGTCGCGACGGCTCGGTGCGTGTGTTTGTGGCGGCAACTGGCATCCTAGTGCAAGCGTGGTTGCTGGATCAAGACTATGTGACCGCCTTGGCAGGCTGTCATTTTGATTTGATGGCCATCACTTCGATGGGGAAGCAGCTGGTACATTTGGACATTGCGAGTGGCTGTACTGCAATGGTCAATCACCATTTTGCCGACGAGATCCACAACGACTCGCGTGCGTCCGCCCTCGACGTCTGCTATGACCCCTCCGATTCCACTCTGCCGCCCGTCTTTGTTGTGGGCATTTCGCAACAGCTTGGACTGCTGCAACGACAGCCATCCAGTGCCGTCGAGTACCGCCTCTCCATTCTTGATGTGGGTGCCCCCGTACAGCAGTTTGTCTGCAATGGTGCGTCACTTGTGTGCACCACGACCGAACGGGCGTTGTTGACCACCGTACGCTATCAGAACATTGTGCGCAACGTTGCTGGCTTGTCCTGTCCACTGAAGACGGCGGGCCAGCCCATTCAGAATGAGGTCACAGCCATGGCGGTGGACTCCAAGTATGCGTATCTGGGCTACATCGATGGATATGTGAACGTTCATGACATCAAAACGGCGTCTCTTGTACATGCCTTTACGGATGGCTTGGATCACCCCGTTCACAGCATTTCGCTGGTAGGCTCAAATGCGTTCGCTTGCCTCTCGGAGGGCACGCTCTGGTTGACTTCGACCATTCCTGCTCATGCGTACACTTGCCGCTGGACCGGGTGTGCGGTCTTGTGTGGCATGCTCTCACACCTTGAGATGCACGCACGTAGCGTGCACTTCGCCTCAGTCACGGGTGAGCCACTCACCGAAGTCCAATGCCAGTGGTGCGACTCTTCGACCCAGCCCTGTCTGGTTCACCTGAGCGACGCAAATTTCTCCAAACACATCAACGAGCACGGCGACACCTCATGGCATCGTCACAAAGAAGGTCGTGCGCAACAGGCCGTCACCATGGTGACACCACTTTCCCAGCTAGCCGTCAGCGCCGACATTATGCAACGCACCGACATCGTCTCCATGTGCGGCATGCCCGACTGTGGCAGTCTGGTGGACACGACAGCCGAATTGGCCGCGCACCTTGTCCGTAGTCACAACCATGAGCTGTTTGCTGGTAGTGAAAGCGAAAGGGAGGATGAGGACGAGGTTGAGGACGAGGAGAAAGAAGAAGAAGAAGAAGAAGAAGAGGAGGAGGAGGAGGAGGAGGAGGAGGAGGACGACGACGACTTTGATATCGATGTAGAAGAGAGCGACAGCAGCGATGACGACGACTTGTGCACGCCAGTGTGGCAAAACACGCGACCACCCAAACCTCAAGCGTCATCCACCTTCACCACCACCACATCAACGACGGAAGCGCCCCCCTCCAAACGCCACAAGAATGACACAGCCACAACCAAGACGTACCCGCCCAAGCAACCCCCCAAGAAACACCCTATCCCCCCTTGGATCCGCAACAGCGCGTCGAAGCACTCGACCAACCACGCCAGGACCACCGCTGGCATCCCGCCCGACCCCTACGAAGTCTTGCAGATCCATCGGTGGGCCAATCCCTCCACCATCAAGTCACACTACTACGAACTCGCACGTCAGTTCCATCCCGACCGTAATCCAAACAATCCTGATGCCAACGCTCAGTTTGCTGCAATCTCCGCCGCATATCAAACTCTCGTCGCACAAAGTAATTCTCTTAAGTAGAACTAAGCTTAAGATTAATGAATGGCATGTACAATGATTGTACCATAAAAAATCTTTCTATGATATTTTGTGTCATTTCTTTTCCACGTTGACGTTGACAATTCTGCCCTCGATTCGGGGGGCAATGGCGCGAAACCGAGAGTTTGCCCATGGCTTGCCCATCCAGCGGGCGAGAGCGCGTCGCTGAGGACGAGTAGCCGAGTCAAAGGCATCGACGGCCTCCACTTGGCGGAAGAAGTTGCGCAGGAGAGTTGACAGAAGGGCGCCTTGTTCGTCGTCAATCACGAGCTTCAACTGGAGGAAAGACGACGAGAGAGAGAGAGACAGACAGCGACAGATTCAGCTCGAGAAAAAGAGAGAGAGAGAGAGACAGAGACAGAGACAGAGACAGAGACAGAGACAGAGAGAGACAGAGAGAGACAGAGACAGAGAGACAGAGAGACAGAGAGACAGAGAGAGAGACAGAAAACAAGGTGATAGAGAGAGAAAGAGGTATCATTATTGCCGTGTGGCTTACGTCTTTGAGCATGGTGTAGCCATCGTTGCCCTGCTGAAGGTAATGGCGCGTACAGCACCTGAGTGTGTCTGTGTCTTTAATCTCGCGCCCGTTGAGGGTGACGCTTAGAAGTCGCTCACCAGCCCTCCTTGCGCCGTCAAAGACCACGCGAACGCCTTGGCTCACCTGTGGGAAGCGTCCTTCGTGCGCCGGATACCGCGACACGCCATTCTCAAGCGCAGCACGAAACCTTGCACCGCTTATCTCAACCACAACGCAACTGAATAGACAAGAGCGTAAGCTAGTGTGCGTGTGTATGTGTGTGTGTGTGTGTGTGTGTGTGTGTGTGTGTGTGTGTAGTACGTGTCCTCAAAGGGAAAGGCATCCATCACATCGCCCACTGTGACTGTGCCAGGCTCAACTACACTGTCTCCACGAATGGACCCTGAAGAATGCATAATACACAAAGAGAGAGAACAGAGTTGAGAAAAAACGTGTTCTTTCGGTGTGTCCTTTGTACCGCCACACAAAAAGGCCACATCGCAATTGTACGCGCCCAACATTACATCCGCTACCAGATTGCCCCACGTAGACTCAGCAGTGCGCACAACCTGACAAGAAACAGAAAATGTCAATTCTAACCCTAACCCCACTTTCTCAAGTAGCCCATCTCTCAGTCACACACACACACACTCAGTCTCTCTTTCTCCCTACTCTCCCTCTCTCTATCACTTTGATTCTATATCACTTTTTCTTTCTCCTTCCTCTCTCTCTCTCTCTCTCTCTCTCTCTCTCTCTCTCTCTCTCTCTCTCTCTCTCTCTCTCTCTCTTGAACTCTCTCTCTTGAACTCTCTCTCTCTCTCTTGAACTCTCTTGAACTCTCTCTTGAACTCTCTCTTGAACTCTCTCTTGAACTCTCTCTTGAACTCTCTCTCTCTCTTGAACTCTCTCTCTCTTGAACTCTCTCTCTCTCTCTCTCTCTCTCTCTCTCTCTCTCTCTCTCTCTCTCTCTCTCTCTCTCTCTCTCTCTCTCTTGAACTCTCTCTCTCTCTCTCTCAGTTCTTACACTGACACGCCCATCAAGTGCCACCTGAGTCGCTCCAATTTCCAGCTTGAGCATCTCATTCAGATCCGCCGACAGGGCATCGACCTCTGCTTTGGTCTCAGGCTCCTCCGCCAAGTCCCCTGTAATCGTGTGTCGCTCAACAGTCACGCCCGTCCGGCGGTGCGTCGTCGGATCGAGTGACACAGTCACCACGGAGAGGTCACGAAAGTCACTGCCACTCTTGAGCACAAGAGTGTCCCCAATGCGCTCTTCCATGTAGAAATGATCCTGAAGCAAACAGTCAACAATAACTCATTACTCATTCTCTTTCTTTTTCCTCACATGACCGCCAAGAACCAGATCAATTTCGGGCACCTCCATCGCCAGGCGACGGTCGTTGTGCATGCGCATGTGTGTCAGCGCGACGATCAGCGTGCACCCTTCGGCGCGCAGTCTGACAGCGTAGCGATGTCCCGCCGTCACAAAATCCTCGTATGACAGCTCACACGAAGTGTTGGGGAGCGTCTCGATCCAGTCCTGCTCGACAAGCCCCACAATGCCAACTCGGACGCCGTTGTACGTTTTCGCTAGTGACCTTATCGAGCAATCTAGGGAGGAGAGAGAGAAAGTTCAAATTGTTCATTTTCAGACCCTCCTTACCAACCAATGGCTCTCCCGTTGCTTGGCTCACGTTAGTCAGCAGCCATGGGAAGGTGCAGGTCCGAAACAGCGACGTCTCGCAGCCAAAATCCAGATCATGATTGCCTACGGGTCAACAGTCACCATTCACTGTTGACATGGGACAACACCCCACACACGCCAAACGCCTACCCACACACGCAACATCAACAATGCGGTTTATCACCGGGACCATATGATGCCCTCGAGTGATGGAGGAGAGTGTAGACGGGTTGAAGACGTCGCCCGAGAACAGCACCGGCACCTGATCAGGAGCTGCGTGCGATTGGAGATCACGGATTTTTTGCACAAATCGAGCCGCGCCTGCTTTGGGCTCCGTCGCGCGAGGCGCCACATGGTATACGTCGTTGAAGTGGATGAATTTCAAAGAAGACATGAGAAAAAAATAATAATTTTGATTTTTTGTTGAATAATCATGAGCTGTACTCAACGTCAATTCATAATAATTATTATTCTAATTCTCTAAGACTAGTGTATAGAAGTCGAGTTTTGGTTTCATGCAATTGATCTGTTGAGTGAGTTGCTCGCTCTCGCTCACTCTCTGTTCTAGAGTCGAGACGCCTCTGCCTGACGCATTCTCATTCAGTGAACTAATAAATAGCTCACTGGTCATAGTTGTTGTTCATTTTTGTTTATACTAAGCTCTCTGCTAACCTCCTCTCCTCCATCTCGTGCTCAAACGCCACCATGTCACACAGTACAATGCGTCCGTCAGCGTTGGCCGCTACCACAATCGAGTCGGAGCTCACGTCCACCGTGCGCAACATGTTCAACTCGTGATACTGCACAAGGCGGCCACTCGAGCCGAGCCAGTACAGACCACCCTGAGCCGTCTTGTCGAGCACCGCCGTCTTGTCCGCGCCTGCCGTTGCCACGTAGACTGCATATAGCGTACGACTAATGGGCACCCAGTCGTCGCGCCGCCATGCATACACGCGCGGCTTCGTATTCGTGCACGCCATAAAGCCATCTTCGCCAATCGACAGCGTCGTATGATTCTTGCCGCGTCCCAGCGACATCCAACGTCGCTCTTCGGCACGCCAGCGCAATGGCAACCCGCCCATATCCACTGCAAGCGCGTTGTCACCCACACCCGCCGAAATGAACCGCACTTGACCAGGCAGCACGCGCCATCGCATCTGCCCATCACGACGGTGCACTGTGCCGTCTCGCGCGCGCGCCCACACGAACAACCCGTCACAGACAGAGACCCCCGCCAGCGCCGGCGGCGCCGCATCATCACACGTCCACTCGCCCGTCGCACGGTTCTGCTCATAGAGTGCTCCACTCCGCGTCACACACACAAAACAACCAATTCGACCGCCTCGCGACACGTCCACCACAAACTCGGGCGGCTGTTGCGCAAGCACAAACCGCTGGTATGACGGCTCTCGCAGGAGCACTCCTCGCTCCCGCGTGCATCCCACAAGCACTCCATCGTCGCCCATCTCTACTTCCTTCATCCACACCATCCGCGTCACCGGCTCCCACTGCGCCTTCTCCACGTCCACCAGACGGTACACGCATCCTTCGCGATCCCACAACGCAACACTCGTTGACGATCCACAACTCACCCCCGCAATGTTCCGTGCCGACCCATTGTGCCGATCCCAGTCACTGCCATTCCACACAAACACATTGTGCTCATTGTTGACACAGTACATCGTGCCGTCCGTGCCAACCGACAGTGCCTCGTGGCGACGTCCCCGAAGCCTCACAAACACCTGCTGTTCCTCAATCCACAAGTGCGGTGTCCGGTCCATGTCTCGTGGAAACATCACTGCCGCCGAGCCAACGCCAGCGTCCACCCACCCACACCCTCCACGCGATGGCATCGCCACAGCAACCCACCCCATTCGCAACGCCAGATCCGCACGCTCCGCCTCCTCTTCCTCCTCCTCTTCCTCCTCGTCGACCTTCTCCTTTTCTTCCTCCTCCTCATCCTGTACCACATCGTCGCTGTGTCGTTGTCGCCGAAGTTGTCGACGACGACGCTGCACTCGCACCGCCGTGGCATAGCATCGACGGTAAAGGGCGTAGGGCGCATCACGCTGCACCGCCCACACGTGTGTGTCCGAGGCACTCACTTGCGCACACTCAAAGCTTAGCGGCTCCCTCACCCATTCTTGCGTGGCCGCATCAAATTGCCACAAAACACCCGATTGACCCACCACAAAGAGTGCCTCGTTCGATGCGTGACGCGTCACCGACACTACAAACTCGGGGGGCTGCGGTGTAAACGCATTCTCAGGCAATTTCGAAAGCGAGAAGATGAGCCCATCGCGAAAGGAACCGACCACAGCGTGTGTCGGCGCAACGTCCATCGACTGCACCAGACGCAAACGTCCCTCGCGGAATCCAGGCGCATCACGGTGGATCCAGTCAACGTTGCCACACGCATCGCGGCCAAGAACGTGGCGCGCGTTGCCCACCGACACGGCCACGTGGCCCTCGGATTGACGCCGCATCTCTTTCCACCGCTTGGGGTTTGTGTGAAGCAACACCCCGTTGCCGTCCGAAACCCATGGAGACCCGTCGTGGCCCAGAGCACAATCAGGCGCCCGTATCTGTGTCGGGTACACTTCGATCAGTCGCTGACCCGACGACGCCCGATGCATTGCCATGGCACCGCCACGACTCAGCACCATTAGCGCCCCCATCTGTGGACCACCCAAACTCACGGCACTCGCACCACCCTCGACCGGAACGTGGTTCCAGTCATTGTTGCCCTCACGCGTGAACAAGTGTCCCTCGCGTGTGCGTACCGCCAGAAATCCACCCACACAATCAAGTGACACCTGAACACAGCGCTCGGGTGCACCAACAACACGCGTCCATGATGGTGGTCGCCCCTGGCGTGTGTTGTACGAGTAAAGCCCGCCATCTACACACACCGCCATCAAAAGCAAGCGTTTCTCGTCGGCCGACACGGACACGGCCGCCAACGGAGGTTGAGGCACTGTCAGGAGCACGCCATTGAGCGGTTCGCGCACCAGCACCACTCGACCGCTGCTTGTCACGACCACAATGACCCCGTGGTGGTTCACATCCACCCACACAATGCCACCCAGCGAAAGAGGCAAATCCACGTCAAGACGCTCCCAGCACTTCTTCGCATCTAGAAACACCACTCCAAGTGCGTCCCAGCCAACGGTCGCAAAACGTCCGCCCGTCCGCACTCCCATCAATCCCATGCTCGATGAAACACTCGTCGTGCGCCCAATCTTCTCAAATGGCACACTCTGTCCACCCAGCAGTGCACGCATGCCGTCGTGTGCCGACAGCGTCACATACGTTCCGTCCGAAGCAACGTCGCCTGCTGTCACAATCGTCTCCGCGCGTGTCACCGCATTCCAACACGGCCGAGACGCACTCGCTTCCATCAGACGTCCCCCACACACCTCGACAGCTGAGAGAGGACAGCCTCGACCACACGCGAGTCCCTGGCCACGCATCTGCCGCGTAATCTGCCCACCCCCGATTAGCTGCCATGACAATGGTGACGAAGAGGAAAGCTCCAACGTCAGCACTTGCCGGGTGTCCCTCTCCGTGGCAACCACCCAGCCGTCATCCGTGAGATCCGCCACGCAAAAGAACACTGACTTACCCTCGTAGACACGCGGCAGCCAGCGCACTGTGGGCACGCGCTCATCGGTCGACGTCATGAGCCCAAAGTGGTTCACCGACACAACACACACAGCGCCAATGTCGCTCACACACGCAAGCGACGACTCACCTGGACGTCGATGCTCATGTCCATACGGGCTCCACGTGGAAATGGACACATGTGCAAGTGCGGTGTCCTCGGGCAGAGTTGTGGAATGCCAGCGACGCTGCTCAAAGCGACGTTGCTCTGCCATCCGCACACTCAAATGCGTACGATGGATCTTGTTGTCGCGACAGGCCGCAAGCACAACACCACCGTGGCTCACGTCAACCGCGATCACGTCAAGGATTTCCACCAGGCGGATCCACTTGTTGCGCAGGCTGTCCAAACGCCACAACTCGCCGCTCGATGTCGCTACCACCACCTGACTCGCGTCTGCCGCACCCACACTCACGACACGTCGTAGACTCCCCACACGCGTCCACACGGGTGCGTCGTTGTGCCAGGTACGCCGGTGAACATATCCATTCGAGTTGTCCACGGCAATAAGGTCGCCATTGCAGCAGCAGGCAACCGCGCGAAAGGCAAGGCCATTAGTCTTTTCGCGACGCCACTCAAAATCACCATGCCACACCCACAGGGCACCACTCAGCGTTGTAATTGCACCCAGATAGCGGTGTGCCAGCGACACCGACGTCACCGTCTCGCCACTGCCCACCATACGACTGGGCTCCAACGGGCGCAAAAGTGGTCTGCGTCCGGCATCCGTACACAAGAGAGCACCATCAAAGAGAGCCACCACAAACCCATCGTGACCAACGGCAACTGCTGAGCACGGTGAATTTTCCACAGGCGAACACAACTGTTGCCAAATACCCTGGTCGCCCTCAAGAAACCAGGCAGTCTCGGACGACGACGACAGCGCCACCGTAAACAGCGGAGTCACCGAGCCACGTCCCGCCGTCGACACTCCCATGACGTCCTCAGGCAACGCCGGCACAAACGTACGACGGTCATGCTCACGTTGCTGTAGCAAAACCATGTCACTCTGGAACTCGGTGCCGGGTGGTAGCACGGCGTGCACACGACCATCGGCACACACGGCCGCAATGGCACCCGCCGACGACACGTCCGCATGCAATACGCTGCCGAGTCGCTCAACAAGCGACCACTTGCCGTCACGATAACGCTCCAACGTACCTCCCATGCGCCACGCCACAACATTCGCCTGGTTCGCCACTGCAACTCCCTCCATGCCCTCGTGGATTTTTCGCCATAAACCGGGCGCAACGCGCTCCAGCACTTGGTGGTTCACGTCCACCACATACATACACTGATCTTGCTGTTCGCCCAGACTCACGCACATTACACTCGCCGGCAGTCCCGTCTCCTCCACCCAACACTTATCGGTCGTTGTGTACGTCCACACCAGACCGGCCACAGTTACCACCGACACCACCGAAGCCGAGGCCACCGCAACTTGCCTGCCTACGTGTGCCTCGGGCAACAGCACCACCGGATCAGACCATTCCTCACGGCGTCGGCTCCACCACTGCAGCGCACGACCGTCCTCACGCAGCGACACCAGCGAGCCGTCCACGGCCGCCGCCACGGCCCGTCGCGGTGCGTCATTGGAAGTCCTGCACTCGTTCCAACGACCCTCCTTGCCCTCATCCATGTGCCACAGCCACACTTCGCCACGTCCATTGAGTACGACCGCCTCGGCGTCCGAGCGCGACGAAAATGACACGGTACGCAAAGAGCCACTCGTCAGATTGGGCAACTCGGCGGTGTGCAGTCGCTGAAGCTCGCGAATTACACTCACAAATTGCTCAGCGCACTCAGCGGTCGCCACTGGCAGGCGCAACCAGTGGCCACACGGCGCCTGCGATCGACGTGCCTCCACATGCGCGCGACTCATCCTTTCCAGCTCGCGCGCACTGAACCGTACGTCACCGGGCGACGCACGACGCCGCAAATGCGGCGTGTGAACCACTACAAGATCCACAACACGCGAGTCGCCGGCGTTGATCTGGGGTGGAGCAAGCGCCGAAAGGAACGACTGAAATACCACGGAGTAGTCGCAGTCGCGCGCTCCCGATACTGGCTTCACCAACATCAGACGGTCCGTTGTGAGCAGTAAAATGACAATTTGTCCGGCCGGCGCTTGCCGCAGCACCACGGGACTCGTGAGCTTAACGTGCAGCGCATAGCGCTCACTACCACTCACAACACCAAGTTGTCGCAACACCTCCTGGTAGTAGGCACCGTCTGGATGGTATGCCTCGAGTACGCCACTGTGTGCCACCACACGCGGCAATCGCACCATGGTCGTGCCATCGTTAGCACACCGCCGTGACACCAGCACCGAAAAGGCCTCGGCCACTCCCACCAGCGGACCAATCATCACACCAAGAGCACCAGCAATCACATTCAAAAAAAAGCCCTTGGCGCCTCGGCTGCGACGTCCTATACCCACCGAGCTGAACGCCTCTGTGACACCCGACGTCAGCGCCGACGCTGCATTCACGAGACGACCGCGGGAGCGGAGGGCACGCTGTCGCTGGTGGCGACGGTACAAATAGTCGGCGTCAAATATGCGACGGACTTTCACTGCTCCCACGAGCACGCTGGCAAACTGCGTCACACCACTTACCGTGTCCGCCACTCCGTCAACGAGGCCTCGCAGGGCGCGCTTGTCGCCACGCCCCATGTCCTTGAGTGCACGCCCAAACGTGTCCGCAATGTTAGGCAAGTTGAGAACCGCTTGCGCAACTAGCGGAACAAGCTTGGCCCAGATGCTGTCAGAGACATGCGCAAAAAAGTAGCCTTGTAGCTCCATGGGAGTCAGGAACAAATTGCCGCGATCCAACGGCGGAATGTCAATCTTTAAATTGTTCATGGTAGAGCCCCGCTCGATCCATGTATACAGCTGATTGTAGCGCGAGCGACGCAGATGCATCAGTTCATTGGCGCCTAGCATGCACGACCGGTAGTTAAGGCAAAGCTGAAGTTCGCCCAGATGTCCCGTGTACACATAGATGGAACCGCCCGTCGACGCCACCAACTCGGCCACGAGCGCCGCGTCCGATATGTTGGTGGGCGCAAAGTCAGGCAGCTCATCTTGAATGTCCGCTGCAAACCGGAGCAGAATCATAAGGTACACCTCCTCGAGCGACACCACCAGATTGGTCGGGAGTATCACACGAAAATCGTCCACTGCCGCAATCTCCGTGCCCATCGACGTGATCACACCGTCCTCGCCAACATCCCGCGACGTCGGCACTGCCATGCTCAAATACACCTCGAGGAACTTGCACTTGCCCTCCACGGCCTCCTCGCCGCCACGGCTGTCGCTCATTGTCCGCTTCTTGGGTGCGCCTGCCGACACAACAATGGGGAAGGGTGTGTCCGCTTCGGTGACATTGTCTACCTGCAGTCGATCGATGATAAGCGACAATGTCGTCTTGGGCAATAGATCCGCCGAGATATTCACGTCGGTGAGACACGCATAAAGAATTTCGCGATTGCACTTGTCAATGGCACTAAAGCCAACACCCACGACGCGTAAATCAAATCCCCACGACCACACATTGGCCTTCTGCTTTCGCTTCAACGCCCGTGCTCGCAGTCGACTCTCCTTGCGTTCACGCGCCAGCGACACATTGCCACCAACGGAAAATCGCTCGGCATCCTCATTTTCGTTGTCGTCAGAGGAATCTTCAGAGTCGTCCTTGTCGTCGTTCTCGTCCTCTTCTTCTTCTTCTTCTTCTTCTTCTTCTTCTTCTTCTTCTTCTTCTTCTTCTTCTTCTTCTTCTTCTCCTTCCTCGTCGGCTCCCCCGTCCAACATTTCGTACGAGTTAAAAAGCGCGCTCCGTCCACCATCGTCACGAATCACAACGCACCGAGTAAAGCCCTCAGGCTCGACCGACACGCTCAACAGACCCGAGCCGGGCAACACTTGTTGCACGTCAAAGTATTGGTGTTCATGTTTGCGTGCTCGCCCTGACTTCATCACAATCTGCGGTTCCTTCGATATCTTGCCACTCATGTCCACCGTCAACAGCCTGTCGGGGTAGGCCTCCACCGACACACGTCCATTTGAGATTGTCCATCGTTCGCGAGCCCCATCGACGCGGTCGTTGCGCTCTCGCAGCACCAGTTTACCTCCAACCTTGCCCGCATCGCTTGGCACGTAGCACAGAATGCGCTCACTGCCACGATGACGCAAGCGACAGTCGGCCGTCAGTTGCCATTGTTGCCAGGCGCGTTCGGGCGCACTCGCGTACGGCTCGTCAACGGTGATCGTTCGTCGTCGAGCGCTCACTCGCTCGCCCTTGGCGTTGCTCAGCAACACCGTCGTCGTATGGTCTGCCTGTTTCACCGAGAGAAGCTGTTGCTTAGAGCCGCCGCGTAAAGCCAGCGAGAACCACACGGCATACTCAAGGGTGTATAGTTTGTGTTTCGTGCCCAAATCAATGTCCTCGGGCGGATCCATGAACACGCTCGACTGCGCCGACTGGGTTCCCACGCGCACAAGACGGTGAGGTGGTGGCGCCAGGGAAAACGTTTGACACGTGACGCTTGAGCGCGGCGCAAGCTCAATGCATTCGTAGTTGCCCTTGCCACGGACACGGACGGCGGTGAGTACCAACTCCGGGTCGATCAGGCTGCACAAGTGACCTCCCGAAAACATCCACTGCTGGTGGTAGGCCGAGCTGGAGACGGGTGCGCGTGCAATCACCGGCAATCCCACCTGTGGCTTGCCCGTGCCCGCAATGTCAATCACCAGGTTCTCGGCCATGTTCGCGATGCGCCCGTCCGACGTGAAGCGCCAGAGCTGTCGTCGACCGTGCATCCCGTGCGTCTTCTTGGGCACCAACGACAAGCGGTCGTAGCGTTTCTCCTTCAAACGCATGTAAAAGCCCTTGCGGTGCGGTTCATCGTACTTGCGCGTGCCTACACGACGCCCCGTGTAGTCCACGGCAAGCACACCGCGCCCCACCATCTCAATGTAAAAAAAGTCCGAATTGTCCACGAGGCGATCGCCACTATCGGCAATGGCACTCGCCACAGCCGGCTCGCGATCGCCCGAGTACACATAGGGATCAACCACGACCGAAATGACCTCGCCTCTCGCGGCTGTCGTCTGATCAATCACAAAGGGAGTAGACGAGCCAGGACTCACGCGGATGAGATCTCTCAAGGCACCCGACTCGGACCTGGTGCTGGCGCGACGCGTTGCCGCCTCATCAGTCGCGTTGGTCTCGTTGGTGTGTCGCAACTGCTCATCAACCTCGTGCTCCTGTTCGTCAAGTAGTCGGTCAAAGTTTGGCAGCGTGCGCTGTCGAAAGAGCACTGGCACAAACGACTTGTTGATAAGACGGAATGCGGGTGCACCCGTGTTGGAGCGCACAATGACGTACAACGCGGTGTCGCGACGACGAAACTCCACATTGAAGTGCAAAGGACTCGCGTGAGAGTCTCTGCCAGTGGCGGTCGCCCTCACTCGCATTTCAATCACGGTCGTGCCCAATGAATTCGCTTGTGGCTCGATAGGCGTCGACCAGTCGTAGCGCTCGTCAATTTTTCCTGTTTCAGGGTTGATTTTGATCATTTGTAATGTTGCACGATGACCCGACATGAAATAGAAGGGATGCAGGCGACCGTTGGGCAGCTCAAGTACAGTCGACTCAACCAACGATGAGTCACTCTCGCAAGTCGACTCGTCACCGACAATCGCCCTTCCCGTCACTGACGACGGCCGCGACACGCACTGACCCAGACGAATGGCACTGCCTGACAGGTTGCACACCATGAGCGATGGATCGACGCGTAAATGAGTGGTGCGATTCGACGCGGACTGGTGGGTCGCGACCACTGTGAGTTGACGCACCAGCGAGTTGTGGCTCTTGAACACCATGACTTGAAGCGGGAAGAGGCTGCCCACGCTAATCTTAGACGACCACTGGATAGGCACAGGCTCACCATTGCTCAGACGTGCGTTGGTTTTCTCGCCGAGAGACAGCGTAGGTCGACTGCGTGCCCCGTCAAACATGATGATTTCCTCTTCCTCGTTCGCGGACGCCATGCGCACACCGTGTGGAAAGGCAATGGAGTGAATTCCGTCGTTGCTGACGGCCAGAGGCAATCGCGTGCGGTTGTGAATGATAAAGGGCACATGGAAGCTGATTTCGCGCGCCTGGCATGTCTCGAGCGAGCGCGTGTTCATGTGCGTCGCCACCACAGTGATGTTGAGCTTTCGCGATTGCTCGTCGCACACCTCAAACAGAGGATTATTCACATGGCCACCAATGGTGATAACCGCCTCGTCTGGCAGCTGCGAGTTGAGCACAGGGGGAAAGGACACGGTCACGCCGCTGTCGGGCTGCACACCTTCACTGCTCGCAAAAAAGCCTTCAATGTGCACGTGGAGATCGACGTCAAGTGTGTTGCAATGCGCCAAGTGGTACACCGGCACGCGCGAATTGGGGGCGACCCGACCGCGTCGGTCACCCACAGTAATGTCAATGTTGCATGGCAAATCGTTGACGATGCAGAGCGGTGGAAGAACGGTGAAAATGTGCGACGCGTGCGTCGCTTGCACATTCGGGTAGGCTCCCGCGTCAACCTGTACCTCCATGTAAAAGCGCTCGGTGACATCGTCGTCAACGTGCGGACTTGCTGCAGGCAGTGTAAAGCGCGTCGGCATACCGCCCGTCTGCGGGAACGCCTCCCACGCAAAGATGGCGTCGCTGGGCCTCCAGCAGAACGAGTCCTGCATGTCCTCGCCCACAACGCCCGAGCGCATGCTGTACAAGTCTGCATCCATACTGCCACTGTACGCTCCGTCAACAATGCTGTTGCACAGCGTGTCGCTGACATTGGCGAGCGGCTTGATGCGAAATGGGATACGCTGGTTGCGCACTGGGATGCCCACGGTCTTGCCCGCCGGAACAATCACAACGCGCTCGTCAATAACCGAAGTCATGTTCCGGTCCGCCGCCGCTTCTTGGTCAAAAAGCACAAACTCCCCCAAGTCATCATCAACTTTGCCTGCTTGCTGCGACTTAGCAACCGCACTCATCTCCTCAATGCGCTTGCGGGCCTGCGGCCACACGACGACCTGAATGGGAACACTCAGCTGATTGCACACTTGTACCGGCGACAGCACTTCGACGAGGCGGTAGGCACCGCGTAGCTTCACATTGACAATGATGATAAGGGCATCGTCAGGATCGTCAATGAGAATGGGTCGCAGCGGTGGCGTGTGTGGCGTGCTGTCATCAGCACGCAGCAAAACGGCGTGCGTGCGCTCCTTGATGTCAAGCGCCGGTGAGGGCGCATAGCCGGCAACGTTCAGAACCAACAGAGTGTCCGTCTCGCACGCCATGTCACGCACACTCTGGCTTGGAAAACGAAAGCCAACAGTCTGGCCAGCCTCGACAGATTTGAGTCTACTCTGACGGCTCTTGTTGTTGTTGCTGTTGTTGTTGTTTTTGCTGTTGCTTACAGCGGCAAACTGCATCTTCATGTCAGTCCCATTGTAGAGACGATATGGATGAAACTTAGAGCGTGTCGCGCCAATGACGCCTGTGCTGCTCTGTAGCTCGGTGGCGGTCATCGAGTAGACTGACTCGGTGGTGCTGCTGTGCTCGCGCTGAAGTTGCTTTTTTTGTTGTTGTTGAAGCACGTCGCGCTCAAAATTGAGCTCCAGGTAGCGCTGAATGGCTGGCAGGGTCTGCGTGATCATAGTGTGGGTGAGATTGATTTCAATACGTCTGGCAATGTGTGCCTCGAAGCGTCGCCCAATGGCGGGGTCGCGGATGAAGCCGATAGAGAACGACTCGACAAGAGGTTCCCAACTGAGTAGGGCACCATTCCAATTGTCTAGCATGCACTGCGCGATACCCTCGATGTACAAACGGGGCTGAGACCACTGCCTAAGGGTGAGATTGCTCTCGATACCCAAACGCAGCAGTGGCACGTCCATAAAAAGGGATGTGTCATCAACAAGGGTCACGGAGATCTTTTCAAGCTGCAAAGCAAGGTGCTCCTCGATGAGCACTTGTCTGCGTGAATCTTTTTTGCGACTGCGGCGTGTAGAAGAGTGTGACGGTAATGATGATGATGATGATGACGGCACCATCGACGAGAGTGTGTCGCGGTCGGTAAAGGCGGTCGTGGAGAAAGGCAAAGACGACGGGTCCATGTGATCGTCGACGGTGTCGTCTACGGCAAGATCCAGGCTACGATGATCGCGGGCACGCGGAAGACCGGTGGGCAGAATCGAGTTAGTGGTGAGGGTCCCCGCAGCGTCAAAAACGCCTGAAGAGACAGCAACACCGGTTGCGCCCCCGCCACCCATGTATCCACCTTCTTCTGCCGTTGTTGCTGCTCCACGTCCCTCTCTCTCCCCTCGTCCAAGAGCATCAAGCGAATGGGCGCGCTTGTCCTTGCTCGCACCCAGATTGGTTTCAAGCGAGGCAAGCGAGTCTGTGTCGCTGTCTCGGTTGTCCATGGCAAGTTCGTCCCTGACTTGCTCGGGGACTTGCAGAAGGTTGGTAATGATGCGAGCGAGCGCACCCGTGTCAATGCTCGACAGTTGAAATTCGAGTGGAAACGAGCGAGCGCCCACCACGGTCTTGATGGAGTGCAAACGCGCAGGAGCACCCGGAGCAGACTCGTCGGGAAGCCACTTGTGGGTGATATTAAAGTGAGCGGTGAACGAGAAGGGCGCGTCGGTGATGACACGGTGTTGGTCCGGCAGAAGTATGGAGTCGAGGTGCGCAAAGAACAAAGCCCCACCCTTGAGGTTACACGCGCATTGGACTGTGTTAGATTCGAGGGTAGAGGTCGTGCTGCTGTAGTCACAACTGAATGCCACTGGCGACTCAGCGCAGTTGTCGCGGCTTTTGTTGTCGTTGTTGTTGTTGGAGTTGCCATCGTCAACTTGAAAGCGTACTCCAAACACAGTACCTGGAAGATGTTGCAACCATGTGTCGGCCGTGAGGACGTGCAAGTCAATCACTGTGAGTGAAACGGACGTGTAAATGGAGGTAAGGGGGGCGCTTGGCTCATCTTCCGACGATGGGTGCTTGGCCACGTTGGTTGCTGCCGTCGTGGACAACGATGCGACAGACGACGCCCCAGTCGCTGCGGTAAGTGACGCGTGGGTGCCATAAGCACGTGTGGTGAATGTAGGGCGGAGAGTGTTCTCAGGAGGAGAGCGCATGAGGAAAACTAGGGTACGAGCAACGAAACGATCACGGAAAAACAATGTCACCGAGCCCCAACGAATCACAAAGCGGTTCGCGGCGTCATTCGAGTCGAGAGTCGCAAAGAAAGCCATTGGAGCAGTGGTGTTGTTGGAGGAAGACGCCAACGTGGGTGCGCAGATGGAGAGGAATGGGGCGTTGTCGGTATCGTCGTTCTCGTCGTTAGCACCTTTGTCATCAAACGATGCAGCCGGAGTGGACAGGTCATAGATTGAAATGGACGCCAGTGATACGCTCGCCGAAAGACCTCGCTCGGCCGAAGACGCTGCCTTGAGGTGAACCTGTGAGGTACAAAGGCGAGCAAAGCGACCTTGTGTGTCCTCGAGTGAGACGAGCACCTCCTCAACATGGAAATCTTCCAGAACAAATGAAAGGAGATCGCTGGTCGCTGACGTTGGAGTAGGCATGGGGGTAGCGGCAACGGAGACTGAAATAGCGCCAAGCTCGGCCTGAGATGCAACAATGAGGGAGCGAACACACGCGAGAGCTGGTGGAGACGTCATGGCAATGTTGTCACGGAGAAGCGCCATCGAGAGCAAATAATCATCCTCGGTCAATTCGAGTGATAGGCGTTCGATGCGCCCAGAGGCTGTGATCAAGGTCGCTGGAGCGTTGGAGGTGGCCGCTGAGACAAAGAAGGAGGGTATAATAGCGGTCGCCTGAGTGTCGGAGAGTGTGACAAAATTGGCAAATTGTTTGCGCTCTGCGATGTGGTTGCCATCAATGCAAAACACACGCGCGCCTGACAGGGTTACAGTGCTCGTGTGGCTCTCTCGGGTTGTCGAGGCAACCGTGACGCTGAGCGAGCCGGGCAGGAGACAGACTTCGCTAGTGTCCTCGTGCCACGGGGCGACGGGCACGACAATGACGGGAGTCTCAATGCAAATGTTGGCGGAGAGACGGTAAAAGGGTCGCTCTGACGATGAGGATGTGCTTGATGTGGCAGTGGTAGGCACTGACGATGCCGACGGCGATATCGACGACACGTGGACCGTTGATTTTGTAGCGACTGTCGATTGAATGGCTGTTGATGCGCTGAAAAGAACGAAGTATTCGGCGAGCATCAATGCAACGGCCTGCACGTGAGTGTAGCGCAGCGCCCGAACCGTCAGCTGAATGGCAAGGTCGTGGAGCACGGGCACGTCTGATTCGGCAATGGGCGATGGAATGTCACAAAAGTCAACGGAGAGATGGAGAGCTCTGTCCGAGTCGGAGGAAACAGCCACCTCGGCATCATTTTTGGAGGAGAGATGATGAATGTCGATGGGCCACACAAGCAAATCCTGTTTAAAATTGTGCACAGCAAGTCGCAGAGTGTGACATACCAGCTGGCACTGAACGCGTTCGGGTAGAAGACGCAACGCGAGGGTGGCGGCGCCTGTGTCGAGCGAGGCAAACAACTCGGAGGAGATCGATGCGGAACCGCGTGCGTTGGGAGTCTCTGCAGGCTGGTAGGCGGTCACTTTGAGACCGGCAAGGTTCACTTGAAGTTGCACGCACTCGTTAAAAGAGCGACGTTGTGTCGCCGTTGTTGTTCCCATTGGCATTGGTGTTGATTCGATGAGCAAGGCGCGTGCGCGTCGCGCGCGTGCGGGTGATAATGGCAAAATCGGAGCAATGTCGAGGGGTGCGGCAACTGTCTGCGCACGACGACTCTCAATGTGGTCCGAGACGCTGCGCGAGGCGGCTAGCAAGACTTGCATTTGACGAACAACGACAAAAGGATGAATGGAGATGTGACAAAGAGCTGTGTCAATGACAATGCGAGTGGCAAACTGCTCGCCTTCGACGTAGCCATGCTGCTGCTCGACAACGAGACGCACCAAAGGCTGTTGGTCGCGGGAGTCGCTGGAAAAGAGAGCGTACGAGTCGTCCATGAGCAACTGTGTTCTGCCAATGCAGAGCAATACAGAGCGTTCTTCGTTCTTCAGGGTGACACTTGAGTCAAAGCCCGCACACTGGAGACGCACAGCACGCCCTTGAGCCATGAGATTGAACGCACAGGGTTCGGCGTGCACAACCACACGGACAGCGGTAGGAAGAAACTCAAGCGCGTCCTCAAAGACATCGTCGTCGTCGTCCATGTCAATGTCGTCCATCTCGTCGTTGTCGGAGGCGATCGGTCGCGTGGCAAGCGAGGAAGCAATCCAGGCGGCTGTTTGAGGAGCGACAACACTTGACAAAGGCTGAGATGGTAAAAATGGTGGCAGGTCTGATGGTGTGGTGGGTGTTGCTGGTAGGGCTGTGGGCTGCGATGGTGGTAATGCAGATGGAGCAAGGACAATGTCAGGCACACAGTCGACGATGTAGGAGGCGTGAGCCATGTCGAGAGTCACAGACGACTGGTTAATGTGCACTTTCACGTCAATGTTAGACTGTGCATTGGGGCTGGTGGCAACGTCGACACGCGTGTACATGGACATGGAGTCGAGGAGTGGGAAGGTAGTGTTGTTGTTGCCGTCATCATTGCTGTTGTGGCACAGGTCAAAACGCGCGTCGGAGAGCGAAATAAAGTAAGAGTCGACGAGTGGATCAACACAGGCGAATATGGTGATGGACTCGTCGCGGCCCTTTACGGCACTGTTACTGATGTTGTTGCAGTTGTCACTCCACGTACAGTGAATGTGACCGGCGTTAGCAATGATTTGTGAGCGACCGTCGGCGCTTGGCAGTACAATGGTGGGAGTTGCAATGGCAGCAAAGACGGCGACGCGCATGGGAAGGGCAGGAGAAGAGTTTCGAGTGAGAGGGACAACTGTAGAGGGGACTGCTGAAGCAACTGGTTGCTGCGATGAGGCGAGGGCCGGCATGAAATGGTTGAGTAAGAGCGCGAGAAAAGCGTCGCTGTACACAAGACGTGACGAGAGGACGTCAATGTCAAGTTGAGGAACGCCAGGGTGATCGACTGGATTGGTGTCAACCTGGATGTAGATGAGACGCGGATCGCCGTCGTCGTCGTGTTGATCGCATGCAAACACAGGGTGCGTCGCAGGTTCAGCGTGCTCCTCTCCTCTTGATGGGCGTACAACATGCGATACGATAAGATTGTGGAGAGAGAAGCAAGCGGCGGTGGCGGATGGAGACTCGCGGAGACGCGCAGAGCAGGCGAGGCGGGAAACTTCGGCAATAATAGACTGGCCAAGCGAAGGAGCATTAAAGTGGAAAGCAACCGAGGGTAGTTGCAGAGCAAGGGTGATTGTCGCGTAGTGAGGGTCGTGCTGAGGTTCGCCTTCAAGAATATCTCCTTCCTGTTCTGCTTCGTGCAGGAGCTGCACCTCAGACTCGATGGTCTCCAGAAGTTCGCGTTCAACGTCGGGCTCGGTTGTGGTCCAGGACGAAAACCACGACGAGACATTAACGTAAGCAGAGGAAAGGACCGACGATGATGAAGACGCAGCAGCAGCAGCAGCAGCAGCGGCGGCGGCAGCAGCGGCGGCATTCGAGGTGGAGGAGGAACGCTGGTGCTCCTTGACTTTTGCGCGTGCCTCGCGACGAAACGCAACAATGTCGCTTGACGTTAGGGCGTCGGCAAGCTCGATGCGCTCAAGTTGACGGAGAGTCTCAACCGGAGGGGGCTGCTTGGACGCGTAAGATGGAAAGCGAGACATGTAGAGTGGAATGTATTCGACGCGTAGGGTCGCGAGGGTGTCGGGCGAGAGAGGAGCGCGCGCGTCGCTTTGCGCCTTGAGACGTTTCTGAAGTTGATGCTGTTGTGCAGAAAAGGCGTCGGTAAACGACACGAGAAGCGCGAGAGAGTCAGGGCAGGTATTGAGCGTGACCGGTGATATGGTGCAGTCGAGTGACACTTGGGGGTCGCCCGAGGCGGCCGCTGTGTGTTTGTCGAGTCGCATTCGCAGGTCCACTGTCGCCTTGACATTATCGACGAGAGCCACTTGACCGAGATGAATGGCAAGCGTATCAAGGAGGAGTTGTTTGTGCGAGGGTGTGGAGGACGAGGTGGTGGACGGCGACGCAGCGGAGGGTTTTGCCGCGCTGTGGGCGTTTCCAACGTGCAGTTGCTTGAGCGAGACGCTGATGCAGTCGGCGTCGCTTTCGCCATGCAAACGGAGCACGACACGGTCGACTACCACGGAGAGACCGCGGACAACACGAGCAATGATGCCATTCTTTGCGCTGAGGCCGATGGAGCTGAGCCAGCCGGCGTGAGGAGCAGCGGGGGCCCGCGGAGCGGGAGAAAGCGCTTCGATGAGCGACTCCTTCACGAGGCGCTCGCACTGGACGACATCAAACGCGTCCGCATCTTGCAGGCGGACGTCGGCGTGGACGTCGGTGACGACGACGCGGCACAGAATCTCGCTGGAGCGCCATTCGAGAGCAACTTCAACTTTGGCAGCGCGAAGACTGTCGACGACGAGCGGAAACGACGCAGGGAGCACCGGGTCCACAAGGAACTCCGCGTCGGTCAGCACAACGTGGACTGTCAAAACAGCGGCGGTGGGAGGGAGGAGGAGAGAATGAGAGAGAGGAGGCGGAAAATGTTATTTTGTTTCGCTTTTTCTTTTTTTTCGTTCGTTGTACCTTTCGACAGTGAGAAATCGGATTGCTTGTCGGCGCATGATTTCAGGTAGTCTTTGAGTTTGTTGTCAATGAACAGCTGGAACAATCTTTGCATCATCGTAAAATAAATCAATCAAGAACTGGAAAGACGACACAGCTGGAAAGCAGCACAATGCTACTGCCGTCGACCAGAGACACAGAATGAGATGAACGCAGAAGGAAGCGAAAGAACAAACAAATAAACGCACTATTACTAATATGACTTAATGTGTGAATCAATGAGTATCTCGAAATCTCTGGAGAGTCACAGACGCGACTCACACCGAGTCAGTAGTCACGCCGAGCATTCTTCTTCTGTCGTCTGCCTCTCTTTGCCTGCTTTTGTCGTTGCGTAGTGTACCTGTGACTCGTCCCGTGCTCCAATGAGTCGCGAGGCAGCGACAGAGACTGACGCATCGGCGCGATCGTCATCCCAGAAAAAGTCCAAACTCCGAACGTTAGGCGTGCAGTTTGTGCGCGCTTCCAAACCCGGCGGGGCAAGTGCTGGTAGTCGACTCATGCTGAAACAACTCGTCGAAATGGCCGAGTAACGACCCAGAATGGACCTGAAAGGTTTTTAAGATCTAAAAATTGGTGTTTTCTCTTCCTCTCCAGGGCCTCTCTGGAGAAAGCCAACCGCCGGCCGAACACTCGGCCGGAAGAAGCGCTACAGTTTGCAGAGGGGATGCTTGACGAGAATTTCGAGTGCATCCAGGACATGCCTGAGCCCATTCGTCAGCTTGCCAGCGTCAAGTTCATCTACGAAGGTGTTGCGATTGTCATGTTGCCTATCACGATTCTTCGTTCTCTCTCTCTCTCTCTCTCTCTCTCTCTCTCTCTCTCTCTCTCTCTCTCTCTCTCTCTCTCTCTCTCTCTCTCTCTCTCTCTCTTTCTGCCTTTGAATTTATTTATCTTTCAAGGGTTGCACTGACTGTGCCGCTGGAAAGTACTCGAATACGGGAACTGATGTAAGCTCAAAAAGCACTACTGCATTTCAAGAAATAATATCAATTTTTTCGTTGTAGTCCTCCTGTCGCAACTGTCCCGTCGGCTACTACTGTCCCGGCGCCAAGACCCGTTACGCGTGTGATGCCGGCAAGGCACAACCTAGTTCCACACAATCGTCATGCCCTGCCTGCGCTGCAGGCAGGTATGCTGCATCAAAGGCAGCCAGCAGTTGGTACGAGTTATCTTTGCCTCCTTTCTCTTTCTTTCTTCCCTTATTTTTCTCTATTGTAGCGTCCAGTGTTCAGCCACCAAGTTCCAACCCTTGACTGGACAGTCAACATGCCGTCCTTGCTACCACACGGCATCGTCGTCGACTGACTTTGCTTCCTGCCATTGTGCTACCGGCGCTGTCTCCAAGACTGGTTGCTTCCCTTTCTCGGTGTGTGGAAATGACGATAACGAGACTTTTTAACTTCTTTTTTTTGTCTCTACATTAGATTAAGTACGGTTGCTCTAAACGCGACTCGATCGTCACCGAACTCCAGATGACGAATACTCCGGCCGCTTACTGGAAGGTGAAGCCTCGCTTTGACGGCGACTTTGGTACCGAGGTGATGAAGTCAGGTAAACAGTCTGTCTCCCTCACTCTGGCTGGGTACGAGCCGACTCTCACGCAGAATCTTGTCAATGGTGTTGTTCACCCGGTACGACCATTCTCCAAACAGATTTTCGAATAGGGATCCTGACACCACTGCTTGCTCTTCTTACTCGTACTCTAGGGTGGCCAATTTGACGTTTGGTACAACGATTTCTACTCGATGGTTCCCTTCCCCTGTGGCTGCAATACGCGACCTCGTGTCTGTGCAAAAGTAGCCTCCCGTCGTCGCCGCCGTTACTACACAACGTATTCCACATCCACGAAAATTACCCCCGAGCAAGTGGACGACGCGCCGCGCAACATTGAAGTCAAACAAAATCGAGGCCTGATCACCTTCACCTGGGTCGTCTACTCGCAGTGTGCTGTCCAGTACGAGCTTACCCGCAAGCTTGTTGGCTCTTCGGATTCCGCTCAGATCTTTACAGACCTCGTACATGTGCCCGAAAGCGAAGTCGTCCAGTCTTGTAACACAAAGATCAGTCCCGTCAATAGCTTTGACGACGTGCGTCTGAGCGAGCTACAACTCGGCTCTACCTACTCCTACTGTGTCACCGGTACCAACATCGATTACACGTCCAAGGTCGCGTGCAAGAGCCACGTGGTGCACTTCAACAGTCGTGTCCACGTCGACGTCATCACCATGCGCGGTGAACGACCTGTCGAAAAGGCCGAGGTAACTTGGGCTATCGAATCGGCGCCCTCGTCATGCGGTGCGTCTTCTTCTGGCAAAGCCGCAGAGCTTACCAACAAGCTGGGTCAGACCCACTTCTACATGGCGCCCATCTGCCTCACCGCCTCCAAGTATATTGTCAAGGTGACCGTATCCAAGCGCACCGACGGCAATCCCCACATCTTCAAGTGTGCTGATGGCAGCATCTGCGACAGCATTGAAATCGAAGTTGAACATCTCAACTTTGATCACAAGATTGTCTTCCGTGACGCCAGCACTGCTCCCGTCTCAGGTTAGGAAACGATCGAAAAATATATATCCAAAGTGCTAATTTTTGTTTTTGTTTTTGCCTTCCTCCCTCTCACTTTGTCCCATTTTTCCTTCTGTTGCTTTCACCTCAACTATATATATATTATATATATATATATCTCTCTCGATCTCGATCTTGATCTTGATCTTGATCTTTATCTCGTCTTTTTTCAATCTTTCTTTCTTTCCTTCTCTCTTTCCTTCTTTCTTTCCTACTTTCTTTCCCTTTCGGCTAGGCACTGTCAAGGTCCCGTTCAAGGTTCACAAGTCAGTCGTGGTTGACACTAGCACGGTAGAACGACGTGACGCTAAAAGCGCCCGCCGTTCGCCGTCGAGTACTCTTGGTGAGGGACTCGAACACACCAGTGTGACCTTCGCCGTGCCCGACGAGTCCTCCTTTGTTCAGCGACCCCTGGCCACCGAGCCCGTTGTCGACCCTGCCGCAGACAGTGTTGAGGATGACGCCGAGGCTATCAAATTGTCGGCGCGCTCCTCCAAGGCACCCACTCACATTTCTCTTCCCGACACCGCCTTCTCAGGCTCGTCTGTGGTCGTCAGCGACGCTGCTTCCGCCAACGCCTGCCAAACCGAATGCGATGGCATGACCATGTGCTTTGGCTTCTCGTTCCTGGCCGTCGCTGACGTGGGCGGCTTCAAGTGTCGCCTGCAGCTCTCCAGCACCTTCAAGCCCGTCTTCTCCGAGGGCTCCACCTCCACCTGCTCAGCGCTGCACACCGACAAGACTGTCTGCGACCAGCAGGGATGCATCCCCGGCTGGACTGGCCTCACATGTAACACGCGCACTCGCCACCAGAAGACGTTTTACTCGGGCTCGGCCATTGCCACAACCTCAACCAAGGCCACCGTCGACTTGTGCATGTCGTCTTGTGACTCCAACTCTAAATGCACCGCTTGGTCGTACCAGGGCACCACGTGTACCCACCAACTCGACAAGGTCTGGACCCATCCTGGCGGCATTGTGTACAAGAATAATGCCCAGAGTGGCTGTGCCAAGCAGTTTGCCAAAGACATTTCCTTCTCCGTCATCTGTGGTCAGAAGGCCGCGTGCAAGCCTGGTCAGATGGCTCCTCCCAACTCGGCCGTCTGCACCGAGCGTCAGCTTCTGACCACCTCACTTATGGGCACCGCCGACCTGCGTGCGCCCGCCGCCACTGCCGTTGTCTGCGCCGCCCGCTGCGAGGCTGCCCAGGACGAGTGTGCCGCCTGGACTTTTTGTCCTTCGTGTGTCACCGACAAGAAGTACCCGTGTCAGCTGTACACGCAAGCAAAGCTGACGAGCGACACGCTCACTCGCGCTCACACCAAGGATGCCGTGTCGGGTTGTTCCACTTTGGGCTGGTCGTCGCGTCCTCATCGTTGTGCCCGCTGTCCCACCGGCTTTGCCGGTCCCCAGTGTGCCGACAAGGTGCATCACGAGAATGCCGAGCCCGCCTACCTGACGAGCGCTCTTATGGGCACGGCAGTTGCCGATGCGTCAACCAACTGGGAAGCGTGCACCGCTCACTGTAGCTCGCAAACTGGCTGCGTTGCCTTCACCTACCGCAACAACAAGTGCTACGTCATGGCGGCGCTCGATGCCAAGGCCACCGAAACGTCCTTTTGGGCGCGTCCCGGCGTCACCTCGGGCTGCAGTGCCTACGGCTTCCAGCTCTACGGCAAGATGTGCACCCGCAAACCGATCGTTGCCACGCGCTTCAAGAATGCCGTCTCAATTCGTGCCTCGACTCTCGGTGCAGCAAAGAGTTCGGTTGCGTGTGCCGAAGAGTGTGACCACGACACCGCCTGCCAAGCTTGGACATGGAACTCGAAAGCGTGCTACAAGGACACCAGCGCTGCCGCCAATTTACCCGCTTTCCAGCAACTGGCGCCCGTCAAGACGCAAAAGGCGGAGCTCCTCGTCAACGGCACCTTTGTGTCCGTCATGCCCCACAGTGTCTCCCAAGTGGTTGGCTCGCCAACAGGTGTGGCTATTCTCAACCTCGATGGAACGGTCGCGACCGTGATGAACGGTGCAACGTCGGGCACACAAGTGTCGGGCCTCACCAACGTGGTTGCGCTTTTCTCGCATCCCCGCTACAACTACTTTGTCGCACTGCGTCCCGACAAGTCAGTGCGCGCGTGGGGCTCGGTGACTGTGCCGTGGACCACGGCCGACAAGGCGCTTGGAGTGTTCATGAGCAAGACATCGTTTGCCGTCATTGGCGATCACGGTGATGCCAACCGTGTGCGTGTCTTCAGTGGAACCACTGGTTCCGTCACGCACTCCATTCCCCATGTGGTGCACATTGCGACCACCGATGACTCGTACACGGCTATCACGCTTTCGGGTGCCCTACATGTGTTTGGCGTGCTCTCCGCACCTTCCGGTCTCCCTGCAGTCGGCTTCAAGAAGGTCGTTGGCACCGACTCGGCATTCTGTGCGATGCACGGCGATGGTCGTGTCTTCGTGTTTGGCAGTGCCACCCGCGGCGGTAAGCTGTCGGCGGACGCCACCGGAGGCCTGGCCAACCGTCGTGCAACGGATATTGTTGCGACCGCGGGAGCCTGTGCGGCGCTTTGCGACGATGGGTCGGTGTACGCCTGGGGCGACGACACGCTCGGTGGTGCTGTGCCCGAATCCAAGATGATTCCGCTCAAGTCTCGCAATGTCAAGCTTCACGCCACCGAAGGCGCCTTTATTGTACTCAGCAGCGATGGACGCGTGACCGTGTGGGGCGACCAGGCCCATGGCGACCACGTCGAGACACTTGCTGCCAACCTTGCACGTGGCATCGAGGGCGTACTGACCACGTTCAATGGGTTTGCAGCGGTCACTGCCGCCGGTGGTGGCGCAAGCTATGTTGCCGCATCGGCGCTTGTCTCGAGCAGTGCCGTCGGTGAGATTGTGAGCTTTGCTTCCACCGACTCAAACGCCTACGGTGTGCTCCGTGACGGATCGCTCTGGGCAAGTGGCACTCGTCCCCCACCCAAAACAACACACGCTTCGCGAGTGGTCGCCTGGAACACGGGAGTGCTCGTTGTTTCGGACACGCACGTGTGCTATGACCCCACTGGCTCCGGACTGCTTACCAACGGTCCGTGTGTCTCTGACTCTCACGTGTCATCGTGCAGTCAGCGCAGTACCGCCCCGTCATGCACGGCGGCTCCATGTCCGTTTGGCTCGGGTGGCGAAAAGTGTAGCGTCTCGCTTCTACGCGAAGGTCTCCTCTGGTACAAGGCCGGGACGGCGGCCGTTGCGGCGGTGGAAACTGCACAGGAGTGTGCAAGCAAGTGCGAAAAGACTGCGTCGTGTATGGGCTGGAGTTTCCTATCCGATCCCGGCAGTGGCCTTGAGGAGACGTGTCATCACCACACCGAAGTGACGAGCGCGTGGAGTGCCGCAAACGGCTACACAGGTGTGGATGTGCTTGCCAATGGAGCTGCCGTGTCCGCATGTAGCTCCATGTGGCTTGCCAAGAAGGCGCTTACGCATGGCGCTGCGTCCTACAAGACGCGCCAGGCCTGGTGTGAAAAGACCAAGGTGACGTTGGTGGAGCACACGCTCAAGACGAGCACGGCCGTGTCTACGTCCCTCGTTGAGGAGTGCGTGTCACTCAGCGCACACGCGTGCGATCTCGGATGCAAGACGTCGGCCAGCTGCAAGGCGTGGACACATCGTGGCACTGTCTGCCACATGTTCGGTGGATTCTCGCGCATTCTCTTTGACGACGGTCTGGGCGGCGAAGCCACCAGTGGTGTTCGTCAGGCGCTCGCGCCCAAGCGCGAGTGCCCCACGGGTCGAACAGGAACGCAGTGTGAGAAGCACTTTTTGCATCACCACACGGTATACCAGGCGGCGAGCGGTGCCGCACAGATTACCTCCAACACTGTGTCGGGCTCGGCGGCGTGTGCGGCCTCGTGCGAATCACACGCTCTTTGTGACTGGTGGACGCTTACAACGGCGAATTTGTGCGCTCTGTGGAAGGCCAACGGTGGTTCGTTCGTTGTTATGCACAACATCAACTACCGTTCGGCGTGCAGTCGTCGCTACCTCAACGGCGTGGACCTTGACCAGCGCATGTGCTGGCGCCAGGCTCCCACCCCTATTGTCCCGGTCGAGACCATGTGTGCTCTGCCCCGCGCGCGTGTCTGTGTCTACAACTGGTTCACCGGATCGCTGTTGTTGTGCGAGGTCACGGATGCGACGGGCAAGTATGAAATGCACGTGCCCATTGACCAGGCCGTCTTCTTTGTGGCGTCCTTTGGCAAGCACAAGATTGAATTGGCTGCGCACGCTTCGGTTCTCTCGGGTGTTTTCCCCGGCTGTGCCTCCACCGTCACCACACAGAGGAAGTACTTTGTCCTGGGCGAAACTGGTTTGTTTGGTGTCAACTTTATCGATACGACCACCAACGATGTGACGATCACCCTTGCGGGTGGTGTGCCTCAGTGCAATGCCCCATTGGGCTCCGCCGAGTTCCTCGTGTTGCCTCGCTTTGCCTGCGATCAGGATGACCCGTTGACGCTGATGCATGTTGCTGATGGCACCGATGATGTGACCCACCGGTTCACTCTTCCGGCCACTCTGGTAGACATCAAGTTGAACAAGGTGTACGAGCGACCCGAGGTGGCCCCCTACTTTGACCGCGTACAGTCTCGCATGCGCAACGGTGTTGACTTGCGCGAGTTTGACGAGGAGGACTGGGAGAAGAGTGTGACGATGGATTTGTCGTCGGGGGGCGGCGCAAGCCCGGGATCAGAGCTCAGCCTGAGCATGTGCGACAAACCGGTCGATGACAAAACACCTCCGTCGGGACCCGTGAACAAGGCACAGATGGCGAAAATTCTGGCGGCCGAGGCCGAGGCCGAAAAGGCCGACGCAGAGCGCTACTACCGTTTCGAGTATCACACGCGCCCCAACCTCAATGTCGTACTCAAGGAACGCGTGGCGGGCGACGCCGAGTTCACGGAGGGTGACAGTGACGTCAAGACAAGCTTTAATGCGAAGTGTGCGGCCGCCCAAAAGTCGTTCCCGGTCATTTTGGGCACCGGCTCGGGTGCGTCGGTGACGCCTGCGACTACTGCAACCTTTACCATTACTGCCAGCGAGGACTACGGCGATGGCAACACATGTAACTTTGTGGATGGCAGTGTTCAGATTGTGAACCGCGTTGGCACAACAGAGACCGTGGTGTTCTCGGAGCACGACGCCTCAGGCGAGGCGCCCGCCTCGGAAGAGGATTCGAAGAAGGATGCAAGCCCGCAGCCGGCAGATGTGGCCGCGTGCGCCAAGCCTCCGGGGTGTACGGCGCGCCTTTCAGTGTCCAAGGCGGTCCGTGGTAGTCCCAAGCCTGACAACTACCTGTCGGTCCCGGAGATTGTGGTGACGACAATTGAAGCGGAGCCCGAGCGCAATGCGGCCGTCTCCGATCCCGATACACCTCACACCAAGTCTTTCTACGCGACAATGAATGTGCCTGGCTGGCAGACACTCTCGGATATCAACCACATTGAGATGAACATCGCCGTGCTCGGCTTGGTGCGTCTCAGTGCCTTCTTCTCGCTCACTCTGCCCGAGTACTTGCCCGTGATGATTCTTCGCGATCCTCCGGGTGGCGGCAGTTCTGCATCCATCTCTGGTGACAAGTCTGTTGCCTACGGTAATGGTGCATCCCTCGAGATCAGTGGTGGTCTCGGTGTTCAAGGCGAAGTGGGCATCACTTCTGGAGAGACGGTAAGTTTATAATAATGCAATTTTAATAATAATAAAAAAATTATAATAATTGTTCTCTAATTGCAGCTTACTCTGTGTGTGGGTCTTGGCGTTGCCGTCTGCAAGTCGGGCTTTGACTTGGATACTGAAGTGACACTGGGTCGTCGTGAGGCCGAGTTGAGGCGTCAGGCACGAAAGATCACGGCGTCATCAGTGAAGACCGGCAAGCAGGTCTTGAAAAAGATTCAGGCCGAGGACGAACCGGGCTCTATCTTTGGCGGTACTGAGCTTGGTTATGGCTTTAACCGTGCGACCACGGCTCCCACAAGCAACTGGGAGGAGACCCGCGAGCTGTCCTTTGGCTTTGCCGCTTCCACAAGCGGCGAGCCGCCGAATCCCGGTCGCGGCTCTGACATGTACCTGGTACCGTCGTTGTCGGTGAAGCTCACGCGAAGCCTCGACATCAAGTACAACGTCGATGACTGTGCAGTCGAGGCGGCGCCCGTCGTCGACCTGGATCCCAATGGAAAGAAAGTGCTGGCGTGGCAGACGGAGAATGACATTCGCTACCGTCTGTTGACCGACCTGCTTGCACAGCTTGCGGTCGAGATCAAGAAGGATTTTGACTATGAGGCACGCCTTAACCTTATGAATGCCATTAACGGTTGGGTGAGCATGCTTGCGTACAACGGCGCGGTGCACCACGCCGCCGCCCAGAAGGGTTCTGAGTGGGCGGAGTTTGAGGAAGAAATCAAGGTGGACAAGTCGAGCATGACGCTGAGCGATAGCGGTGTGGCACTTGATGTGCTCTTCTCCGACCACGAGCTTAGCATGTCTTCACGGAAGTTGCTGAAGTACAGCAATGCGGCCAAGGCGTACATCGAGGCACTGAAGGCGTGGGGTACCCAGAATTCGAAAATGTTTGGCGCGGAGCAGGAGGACGAGAAGCGACCTGGCCTGCCGCCCATTAACACGCTGCGCATGCAGAGTGGCGTGAAGAAGTTTGAAGGTGACGAGGCGGTGGCGTACGAGGATGCACAAGGCCTGTCGCCCGATGGCTGGACGAAGAACGCTGGTGAGGGTGTCGATGCGGCATCGCTGGATGCTCATGACTGGGTGGAAGAAGAGAAGGATATCTTGGAGGCGGCGACGCCAAACCGGCGTGAGGCTCCTTCTCTGAGCGACTACCATGGCGTGAGTTTCTCCGGTGGTGGTCAGACTATTTCGTACACGGTTGGTGGCTCGTACTCGAAGGAGAATTCCAAGAGTGAGACGTGGGAGCACACCATCACGCTGCCGACGCTCAAGTTTCACTTCGAGCTGCAGGTGGGTGCCGGTCTCGACCTGGACATTTCCATTCCGTCCGAGCTCAAGTTTGTGCACGGCACGTCGTCCTCGTCGGCGGTTGGAACGTCGAATGAGGTGTCGTTTGAGTTGAGCGACGGTGATGCCCTCGACGAGTTCAACGTGCTCATCTTCTGGGACCCCATGTTTGGCACGCCCGTCTTCCACACCATCAGTGGTCGCTCCATGTGCGTGCACGAGAAGAACACAGCGGCTCGCGAGGGTGCTCGCATCCAGCTGGTGTCGTGGCCCACGGGTCCCGTCATGCCCGGCGAGACGGCCATCTTTGAGATTTTGCTGATTCAGGACTCGTCGACGGGCGAGTCGTCCATTTACGAGTTGGACATGCCCTCAGACTACAACCCTTACAACTTGGTACCGCTCGTGGACGGTGACACTCTCATTGCTCCGCTGGTCTTCAACGACTTCCCATCGGGCTCCAAGCGCATGACGCTGAACATTGACGCGGGTCCCGAACTCTCCAAGTACCCGCCCTTCCGTCTTAAGTTTGGCTCGGCGTGCGAGCGCGAGATGTATTTTGCCGGTGCGACGTCACCCGACTACTCGATCATTGAGGGTGTCATTGACATCCCTGTCGAGTGGCTCGAGGCGTGCCCGGCTGTGTCGTTTGCCGGCGAGCTTGTCGAAGAGGGCTCCTTTGTCGTGAACGCGGCGACGCGCAAGAATGGCGACTGGCAGGGCAAGCACAAGGATCAGCTGCGCGTTGTGGCTCAGAATCCTGCAGTGGTGGACCAGTCGTGGAAGACGGACGGCCGTCTGCTTGCAGTGGACCTTGAGTACCGCAAGGAGGGCACGTCGACGTGGAAGAAGGCAACGTTCAAGCAGAGCGACGAGACGCTGGAGGCGCCCGAAAAGGGTGGTCTACAGACACTCGAGAGCAGCTTTGGCTACGCCACCGTGTACTGGAACGTGGCCACGGTGCCCGATGGTGCCTACGAGCTGCGTCTGCACACGACGTGCTCGGCCGCGAGCATGGAGAACCCGCCGCCGACCATCAACGAGCAGTTCTCGGCCATTCTCAAGGGTGTGCTCGACCGCGAGGCGCCCCAGGTATTTGGTCGATTTGCCCAGCCGGCGAGTGGTGTGTACAAGCCCGGCAGTTCCATCTCGGTGACCTTTACCGAGCGCATTGACTGCCAGCAGCCGTCGTCGTACGAGGTGCGTGCCACCGTGACGCCTCCCGGCAAGTCGGCCATTACACTGAGCACTTTGGGTGTCAACGAGCTTCAAGTGATCTGCTCGGGCCACTCGATCCACATCGAGTTTGGCGTGGCGGTGCCGTGGGACACGCTCGAGGGAGCCAACGTGGCCATGAGCGTGATCAATGTTCGCGATGTGGCCGGCAACGTGAAGGAGACAGCGTCGCAATGGCAGTTTACGCTTGAGGGAATTGACGTGAACAAGGCCAAGGCGTCGGTGACACACGTGAAGCTGTCGCGTCGTCTAGACTCTACTGTCATCGACGAGGAGGCCAAGGAGCACTGTGCAGCCGCTGTCCGTAGCGAGCTCGAGCGCATGCTCGGCGTGCGTGGTGGCCGTGTGTCGGTCCGTGTGGAGACTGTGACGCGTGAGAACGAGCCTATTGTGTCGATTGACATTGGGGCTCCGCAGGGCGTCCACGAAGCGTCCACCGCCGCGCTGTTGGGTAAGCTCAACACCATGCTGTGGCAGGGCGAGAAGGATTTCGGGAAGAGCAACTCGACACGCCCACTGAGTGCCAACCTGGAGCATGCTGGCTACGACTGGCTGTCGCGTGTGAACACAGCCGTGCGCTCGCGTGTGCAGCTCATGTCAGAAGGAGCGGGTGCTCCTTTGTCGGGCGGCAGCGAGGGTAGCTCAAGTGGATCGTTGAGCAACCGCAACACATTGATTCTGGTCGGCGTGCTCGTGGCGGGCGTGCTCCTCGTTGTGCTGCACAGTCGCTACCAGTCTCGTCGCCAAGCCAAGCTGGTCCTTGCTGCCCTTGGCTCCCCCAAGGGTTCTGAGTCGGTCGCTCTGCTTGCCGAGAGCGTTCTCTAAAGCGAGCGCTCATCAGATAGAGAGAGAGAAAAATTAAAAAAGGAGAGAAATAAAACAGAATGAAAACATCCTGTTTTGGAATAGATCAACCCCCTCCGACAGCGCGCCTTCAATTCAGACTTAGGAAGAATGCCGGGTGAATAAATTTGATTTGATCCAAGTGGAGTATAGCGGAGCCGGACACTTGAAATAGTGTATGGAACGTGATCCAAATTATAAATAATTCGAAGAAGAATAATAATATTCATGATACAGTCACCAGATCTACTACAAACGCACAGGTGCAATCGCTATCCAGTGAGGTAATCGCAATAATTCGAAGAAGAATTCAACTTATACCACTTTCTTTTAGCAGTCTGGACAGTGGTATCATCTATCATGATAAGGATAAACAATTGAACAGTATGAGTGGGGCAGTTGCGTGCTCGGACGTATCAATTTTTGAGACGTCGGAGGAGACAGCCGACTTAGTGTCCAATATTCATCAAAAACTATTAAAAAATAATCACTTTTTTTTATTCAATTAATCCAACCTAAAACGCAATACCAACATCAACCATGGCCACGACACAAAACTACGTTCCCGGTACAGGAGCCACCAACCCGAAGAGCGCAAGTCAGAGCGCAGCAGCGACGGACGGACACAGTGTGACGAGACGTTTGCAACAGGAGTTGATGGCACTCATGATGGGCGGCGACGCCGGCATCTCTGCATTCCCCAATGGCGATAACTTGTTCTTGTGGGTTGGCAGTATTGTTGGAGGCGAAGGCACAGTAAGAGTTTGCTTTGGCTCGTTTTTTGTTTTTTTTTTTTTTTCATCTTTTCAGTCATTGTTTGCGCGTACGCTATTGCCACATACAGCGACTATTTCAGAGCTTGATGCCACGTTTATGACATTTATTAATGTATTATACGTGCCATGCACGGCGCAAATGTTCTTCTATATCCCTTGCTGGCGAGCAGGGGCAACCCTTTTTTTATTACGTCAAGTTTGTTAGTCACTGTGTGAAACGACGAGTTTCAGTATCCGTTTTTGACGCCAGTGCAGTCACAAATGCCATCTAATTGTAGTTATTATTTGAATGACGGGGTGTGATGAGAGTTTTATTGCTGAGGGGAAGAGGACGCAGACGAAAACGTCGAAAAAGTTCACGTAATAATTTTATTGTTACTTTAGGTGTACGAAGGACTCAAGTACAAGTTATCGCTTACATTCCCGAGTAACTACCCTTACTCGGCGCCCACCGTGAAGTTTGAGACGCCGTGCTACCATCCAAACGTGGATGAGCATGGAAATATTTGCCTTGACATTTTGAAGGAAAAATGGACAGCTCTGTATGACGTGCGGACGGTGCTGCTGTCGATCCAATCGCTTCTTGGCGAGCCCAACAATGACAGTCCGTTGAACGGAAACGCTGCGTCGATGTGGGCTGATCAGGTCGCCTACAAGACTGTGTTGCTGCAGAAATATCAGGAGGCAACGAAGAACGCGCCAGTCTCGTAACCACCGAGAGAAAGAGAGAACAAACCAAACAAACATGGTTTTGCTTGAAAGAGAGCGAGAGAGAGAAAGAGTGTGTGTGTATCTGTAATTGAGACGTTGGATAGCGTGCCATACATTATAAACTTCGATAATACTTGATGAAGGAAGAAAAAGGAGAACACATTTATTATATCAATCACAAACAAAAAGCAACAACACAAATATTAATTGAGCCACGGGGTCATTGTGTCGTTAAAGTAAGAGGGGTTAGAGCGAGGATCAATCTTGCGCAGGGCGGGGGTCTCCAGCTGACTGCGCAGCGCACTCTGTTGGTACGTCTCAAGCAGCTGCTTGAGCTCACTTACTCGGTTTGGATGCTGTGAAGAAATGTCGGTGCGCTCCGTAGGATCATCGTCGAGATTGAACAGAGCAATGCCCTGGTGAGGGTGCGCCGGCATGGGACACGCGTTGCACGTGCAGTTCTTCGCATTGGGAGTTTCCACTCGAAGCGTGTGCTGCCCCTTCCCTTCCACTTCTGTCTCGTTCCGCCCGCACCAGCCGTGTGGGGCCCCACCGTCACCCACCACTAGCTTCCACGGGCCCCTGCGCACTGCCGCATATCCACCGAACCATGAGTCATCCGTCACATTGTCCAGGTTGTACAGCAGCGTGTCGCGCAAGGACGCACTGCCCTGCGCAATGCCCTTCCACGCACTCACTCCATCCGCATCCACGCCCAACTCCCGCTTCTTCGGCTGCGCCGTTTGAGTCACATTGGCTGCGTCACTCAGCGTCGCCAGCACATCCACCATGTGAATCAGCCCCGTGTAAGTTGTGCCCTTCACTGCCTCGCTTAGTCCATATCCGTGTGCAAACGCAGTCAGACGAGTTCCACCCTCCCACACCGTGTCTGTAGGAAGGGAGGGGGAGAGGAACGCGTGAGTATACACAATGTGTGATCTTTGTTACATACGCTTTCCGCCTCTAAGAGGATAGTTTGACGCGGCACTCTCAACAGGACCACCTAATAGAGAAAATACAAAAAAATTAAGTTACATATAGACAAAGTGACAGAGAGAGAGAAAGAGAAAGAGAGAGGAGAGAGGGAGGGAGAAAGAACAAAGTGATAGAAAGAGAGAGATCTCTCTCGCACACGCACAAATATAGACACACAATCACACAACGTTCTCTCCCATTCAAACTTTCTCGTAAGAAGAGTGAATATATACCATTGTCAGAGAGAAAAAGGGTGAAGAGCGAGTCAGCAAGGCCCGTCTGGCGCAGGGTCGCCGTGACGTTGGCGACTGCCTCATCGAGCACCGAGATCATTGCCGCCTTCATCTTGCGATTCTTCTCGCTGATCCGCCCGTCGTACATGTCTTGGAAGCGCTTTGGTGCTTCAAGAGGAGCGTGAACGCTTTGCATCGAGAGATAAAGAAACAGCTACGTAGTAGTGGGGGGAGGAGGGCAGAGATGAGAATGCATCCATGGGCTCTCCTTGAGGTTAAACTACCGGTTGGTCTGGGGACTGCATTGCGTGTTGCTTGATGATTGCCTGTGCGCGTTCAACGTAGAGAAAGGCACTATAGGTGCCTTGCGAGCCCCAGAGCGGGTCGTGGTTGAAGCGGAAGTCAAGGGCGCCTCCTGATTGGTGGGTGTAGTAGTCTTCGCCACCACCAAGATAGCCGTAGAAGGAGTCGAAGCCGCGTCCAAGCGGAGTCATCTCCCACGACGCGTAACCTAGATGCCACTTTCCAACCATGTGCGTGGCATAGCCGGCGCCCTTGAGCGTGTCTGCAACGGTCGTCTTGTCGAGCGGCACTGAGTGGTTCTGACCCGCGCCGTACACATGATGCTGTGTGCCCAGATGCGACGGATAGAAGCCCGTCAGGAGCGACGACCGCGAGGGCGTGCATTGCGGACCCCCGTAAAACGCATCGAGGACGACCCCTTCGCGTGCAAGACGGTCAATTTCGGGTGTGAGCACCGCTGCAAAAATAATTACACAAAACAAAACAAACAAAATATTCATTGTCTCACAACAATGAATATTACAATGATACGCATCACGCGTTTCCGCACCACTCGTCCCTCGAAACTGCACATCATTGAATCCCAAGTCGTCGGCGACAAGCAGCAAGCTGAGAAGAAGATGTTGTCAGAGCGAAAGTTGCCTTGCGTTGCACAACGCACATGTGTGGCCGCTTGCCAGACGCACCGAGACCAGCCGAAAGCACTAATGCAGTCAATATCATACACACACGCATGGCTACCAAAAGAAGTAAGTTTCAATATGAGTTCCCGATCAGTGATTAAATTCTCATTCTTTTTTTTTTCGGACACATCCAAGCATGGCATCTGCCGAGGAGATTGCGGCCCAGTGGCTGTCTGCAGTGACTCCTGCTGACGACGCGTCGGCTCAGGGGGACGCAGTGCTGCCGCCAGCCCGTCGGACACGGCTGTACGTGGCTCAGAACAGCGCAAGTGGTGAGAGGCACTCAAACGTGTGTGTAGGGCTGGCCCTGGAGCGCCCACTGCGGCGCCCGTCGGGCCTACCGAGGCCAAGATTCGCTCGGAACTTGCACGGGATCGAGGGCGCAAACGAAAAGACGAAATGGATGGGATTGCGGGGGTGGGAGGGCGCGAGGAGAGAGGCGACGGCGACGACGACGATGACCACGACGCCGACGAGGATGACGACGACGAGGAGGAGAGCCGCGCTGGGGCGATTGGCCCCCGGAAACGTCGGAAGCTTGCCGAGGACTTGCTGTTGATTGGGAAGAAGAAGCGCGCGGCGGAAGCAGCGGCTGCGGCGGATGCAGTGGCGACAGTGCAGTCGATGAAGGGCAAGAAGACGAAGAAGAAGACGGCGACGACCAAGAGCACGCTCGAGGAACAGTCTGTGAAGGCCGCTGTTGAGGATGGTAACAGCCACAACGACGATGGTGATGATGATGAAGGTGCTTTTACCACCAACTGGGACGATGGCGGGGCACAGCGAGCGCCGCTTCTCGCGAAGAAAACAACGCGCGCAGACGCAGCAGATCCGATGGTCAACCCCTTTGAAACACACCACATTGCACCGGAAGGAGAACAAGACGAAAAAGAAGGGGAAGGGGAAGGGGCACAGGAGAGCAGAAGCAAGACGACAAAGGCAAAAGGACCGCCGCAGCAGAAGAAGAAGAAGCGACGGAGTCGTCAGAAGAACTTGAAGCGCGATACTCGACCCGACGGACAGAAACCAACGTACCTGACACCCGGCGCACCTGACTACGCAGTGGGCCAGCCCCGGCCACGCCCCAAGCACCACTTGAAGGCTTGATGCACTGGCCATGTCTGGCTGTTTGAATGTGTGTGCGCGTGTATGATGTGAGTACGTGTGTTTTGTACAGGATTAACGAGTGGCTTGTGTGTATTCAGTTATTCTTCAGATGGTTCGAGATCGGGAATGTCAAAGAACGAGCTATCAAACTGAGGAGAGTCTGACGGAGAAGGAGTCGCAAAGAAGGGATACGAGAGGGCGGAAGTGGAAGAGCTTGCTTGAGCGATAGCGGGAGAAGCGGGAAAGGGACGGGACTGTTGAGCATGTGACTGTGACTGCGCTAGTTGTGGCCGTTGTTGTTGTGTGGTGGAGAGTGGCTGTGCGGGCGGGGGAGGGGCGGAGGAGGAAGGCAAGGGTGCTGCATCAAGTGTAATTTGCTCCATGTTGGCAGTGAGGTCTTGTCCAAATGTGCTGCATGTGTGTGAGTGTGCGAGAAGTGGAGAGGGAGGAGGGTTAAGTGCAGTGAATCATGAAAGAGACTGGTGCACTGACCTGTACTGGCCACCAGCAGCAGCAAGCAATTGGCAGCAGCGGCCCTGATCGGACAGAAAGGCCCAGTCGAGCGGGCTGTTGCCCAGTGCGTCGACCTGGTTCACGTCGGCACCTGCCTGTAGCAGCGCCTTGACAAACTTGGTCCAGCCAAATTCCGCACTGACGTGAAGGATGGTCAGTCCGGTCGACGAAACGGAACCGTGTGAGGTACTGCTGTCGAGCGGTGTCAGTTGGACGCGCTATCAAAAGAATGAGGAAGGAGATAGAGAGAGAGAGAGAGAGAGAGAGAGAGAGAGAGAGAGAGAGAGAGAGAGAGAGAGAGAGAGAGAGAAATAAAGTGATAGAGAGAGAGAGAAATAAAGTGATAGAGAGAGAGAGAGAGAAAGGAGAGAGAGAGAGAGAGAGAGAGAGAAGGAGAGAGAGAGAGAGAAAGGAGAGAGAGAGAGAGAAAGGAGAGAGAGAGAGAAAGAAGGGGGAAAGAAACAAAGTAATAGAGAGAGACAAAAAGTGATAGAGAGAAACAAAGACGTGATGGAAAGAGACAAAGTGATAGAGGGTTAGAAAGTGGGAGTGAGATGAGAATGACTTTACTTGGCCAATGGTCGTGAGGGTCAAGGCACAGCGCGCAAAGAGCTTGGCCTCGACCGCACTGATCTGATCGAGAACAGCGCGCGCATCGGAGGAGCCAGCGGCCGCTGCACCATAGCGCTGGTGTTGCTCAATCTGGTGTTGTTGGTTGCGTAGGTGCAGACGCAATAAAAGTGCCGAAAGTTGCTCTTCGCCAATCTCCTCCACTTGAACGTCACTCTTGTACGTAAAAATGACCGTGTTGCACGCACTGATGAGTGCGGTGTCATTGTGGGTGCGTACAAACGCACTCACATTGAACGGACAATCGCCAGTGCCCCCTCCACCACCATTACTGTTGCGAATGTTGTCCGGGAATGCCGGAATGCGAAACATGCAATAAGCAGTGCCATCGCTAGACACATCCACCTGCAATTCACACAGAACAAGAGAGAGAGAGAGAGAGAGAAACAAAGTGATAGAGAGAGAAAAAGAAGTAATAGAAAGTGAGAACTTACACATACCCTCACACAAGCACAAAGCCGTTTACCTTTTCAAATGCCGGCACAATCTCCCCAAAAAATATACCGACCGAGTTCATGAGCTTCGCAGAGGAGCCCAAGCGTAGCACAGCAATGCACGACTCGCCCTCTTTTCCCTCATTGGGAATCAGTGCTTGAAACAAAAAATCTGCAACACAAGTTAGTCGTAAGACAGGTAGGATCATGTCGAACCTGGAGCAGTGATTAGAGTGGGGGTATCTTGGGGTGACGGAGCGTCCATGGGAACAAGCGGGCCCATCAAAGGGTTGTGAAGCAGACTCGCCAGTTCACCGTCTGGCTCAAGTTGCCCTCCGCCCCCTATCATAAATGTGCACGTGTGAGATTATATTATGTATATATATATGTATGTATGTATGTATGTATGTATGTATGTCTTTGTAGTGTGTGTGTTTTGTGATTGTAGTATGTCTTTGTGGTGAGTATGTTTTATGGTTTGTCTTTGTGGGGTTGGGTACCAGGAAGAAGAAGAGGGTACTGACGGGGAGAGACGGGGGGAGAGAAGCTCTCGTCGTTGGCGGCAGAGCTACCGGAAGTGATCGAGGAGGCGCGCATGCGGCGCATCTCGGAGACGTGGTCACTGATGCGAGGATTGCCAAAGCCACTGCTGATCCCTCCTCCCCCTCCTCCTCCTCCTCCACCACCACCACTACCACTACCACTACCACCAGTAGAAGTAGCAATAGCGGTATTGTTGGTGCTGAAGAAACTGCGTGCGTGGATGGAGTCGACGGACGAAGAGCGACTTAATCGACCGGTGCTATCGCCTCCGACACTCCCAGCGCCTCCTCCACTACTCGCCCCACCAGTGAGACTACCATTACCACTCGGGACGGCGCTGCCGCTACCCAGGTCATAGGGTTGAGAGGAGGAGAGGCGACGCGAGGCGGTGCGCGAACGATGCGATGATCGCACGGCACCCCCCGTGTTACTGTTGCTTGGACCATCGCCATTTCTTATGTCGTCACCGGCAGCGCCAACACCCGCACTTGGCGAAAGAGCGCCCACTGCAACAAGAGTGTCGTGTGTGCTGCCGGCGTGGAAGGGCGAGCCACCACTGAGCATCGACGTGCTTCCCGACTCGCTCGCCACATCGTCCGTGTCGCTGTTCCCATCAAGACCACCCGCCGCCGCTTTGCCTGCGCGTCTTCTCCGGGGCACGCGTGGGCCATCAACAGTGATTTTGATGGCGTCCGCAACAGTCGCCACCAACGGCGGCTCCGTCAGAATGGTCACAACAAGCGTGAAGCTCTTGCCTCGGCCACTGCGCCCCACAAAGCGCAAATCGACAAAGGACGCCACTGAGTTCTCCATCAGCGCAGACGCGTTTCTCAACTCAGAGTCTTCCGTTTCGTCGTTGAACGCCCTTAAGGTTACCTGCACAGAAGCACGCAAACAAACGAGAGAGAGAGAGAAATAGAGAGAGAGAGAGAGAGAGAGAGAGAGAGAGAGAGAGAGAGAGAGAGAGAGAGAGAGAGAGAGAGAGAGAGAGGA
>CALSCP010002457.1:88563-102102 GCA_943704425.1 Ministeria vibrans ATCC 50519
GGCAGCGCATGATCTTTCTGCTTCTTCTTCCTTCTCCTCCTCCTCATTTTCTTCTCCTTGCGGTACCACCACGTCACTCTCGTCATCGTTTTCATCATCAAGATAATTTCCTTCTTCTTCTTCTTGCTGAGCCGGTTGAAGATCGAGCTCGTTTGAGCATGCTTCGGGCAGATCCATGTCTTGAACCATTTCAGTTTCGCAAGCAAAGTCAAATTCTGTTGTGGTGAGGTCTTCGTCGTCGTTGTCTTCGTCGTGTCTGTAGGGGCTGTTGGGAGAGGCGGTGGTGTGGTCGGGAACGACAGTTGCGACTGGCGGCTGCGCCGCCAGTGCCGTGGGAGTGTGTACAGGGCGCGGGCGGGGCACGGGGCGCGGTGTTGTTGTGGCTAGAGCAGGGTTTGAGGGTACTTGGCGTGAGTCTGGGCGTGGTGCGGGCACAGGACGAACAGGAGCGGTTGAAGCAGCGGTGGGAGGGGTGCGCTCGACTTTGGTGCGCGGAATAAACGGATTGATCTCGGGTGTGCCGACAGGCTCTGTGGTGGCAATGATGGTGTCTTCGAGGGCGGTGGCACCTTTGTTAGACAACGAGGACATGGTTGAGCGGCGATCACGCGGGGGTGTGCGCATGAGGGTGCTTCGCGAGGCGAAGGGATTGTCGGCGGAGGGTGGCAGTGGAGGGGGAGCTGCTCGTGGCGTAGCCGGCGCCGATGCTGCTGTGAGCTTCTTCGAGGGGGTGCGTACCCGTGAGCTTCGACGAGGCGATGCAACAGAGGGCGAAGGCGACGAGGGTGCTGTGCTGGCGTTCTCTTTGTTGGTACTCGCGACCTTTTTCGCGGGCGTTCGTGCTGACGCCGAGAGCGAATTTCTCGCCGCGTACGTGCTGCGCGGGCGCTGGAATAAGGAGGCACCATGCCGAGCTTCAAGTTTGTCCACAAGTGCAGCGAGTGCGCGCGTCACACGACTACTTGTCTACGTTGACGACCACACAAACTTTTTGAATTTTCTGTTCCTTTTTTTTTTTTGAATTTTCTGTACCGGCGAAATGTCGGCACCAGAACGCAACAAGTGTCCAAGTTCGAGGAGCTGCATGTACCGAACAATACGACGGCAGTTTACGGGTCGTTCACACTCGGCCGGGTCCCAATTCCAGGCGGAGTCGTAGCGAGAGAGAAGTGAGGCGAAAACTTGAATGAGTTCCTCGTCGGAGACTTCGCGAACGCGCGAGCGCGTCTTTGCCGCAGTCCAACCAATGCGGCCGATTTTGTGCAACAATTCCGTTTCAGCCATGGATAATAATAAAAATAATTATTAAATTTTTAAATTATTTTTTGATTTATTGTTTGATTTTTTGATTAATAATAATAAAATAAATTATATTATTATTATTATTATTTTTGATTTTTTACTAATTCTTGAAAACTCCCAAAGTATGGTGCGTGGACATGCGTGCTCTTTGGCTTACCTAATGATATCTTTGCTTGTGTGGTGTGTGACGAGCGGGAAAGGCGTGGAGATGCTTGATCTGAAGGATTTTCAGGGTGAAGAAGTGTTGTTTATTGTGGCGCATCCTGACGACGCTGCCGGTCTGGCGGGCGGTCTAGTGTCGCTATTGACGAGCCAGGGCACTACGGTGCGGTATTTGATCGCGACGAATGGGGACAAGGGCGGAGAATGCTACAATTCGACGAGGCGCTTTGCGTGTCCTTCGGAGAGTCTTGCGGCGCTGCGGCGCCAGGAGCAGACGGATTCGGCGCGTGTGCTCGGGGTGTCGTCGGTGGACTTTCTTGATCTTGAAGACGGGCGGTTGGCGTCGTACGACGAGGAGACGGTGCGGATGCGCTTCACAACGGTGGTGCGCACCCGCAAGCCCTTTGCGGTATTCACGTTTGCTCCCGAGGCGGACATGGACGCGCCACCCATGAAGGCACAATGCCCGGCATGCTGGGACGATTTGGGCTATCATCCGGATCATCAAATGGCGGGGCGACGCGCTATGGACACGGTGGTAGGACCGAGCGCTGCGTTGGACACCATGTTCCCGGAGCTGGCACGCGCCGGTGTGCCCGGCTGGACGGTGACGCGGTTCTACATGTTTGCACTGACTAATCCGACGCACCTTGTCAACATTGGAGGGGCTCCTTTGGATGCACGCATCGAAGCGTTTCGCTGTCACAAGAGTCAGTACACCTCCTTTGACTATCTGCGCAACAACACCGAGTGGGTTGCACGCTCGGTGGCCAAGCTGGCCCGGGTTCCCGGCGTAGACTATGCTGAGGGATATCGGGCGTACTTTTAGAGAAGAAATAAAATTTTATTATCATAATTTATTATATTAATAATAGTGTAATAAAATAATAGTAACAATAAAAAATTATACTGGAAGAGGATAATAGTAAAGAGTTATGAGCGAGTTCAGTGACTATTGAACAATTCCTTCTATTAACCTTACGGTTAAAATAAGAACAATTGCATTAAAATATAATTTATTAAAATTAATCGAAAAAATAATAATAGTACTTATTACTAAACCTAAACTCAAAGTCTCTACCTGAAGTACTAAACTTAAAGTTCTTAATTTGGAATTTTGGATGATAAATTATTATAAGAAGAAGATAATAAAAATAAGATTGTAATAAATTAATAAAAATAAATAAAAAATTATTTAATAATAATAATAAAACAAAAAAAAACAAAAAAAAAACAAAACTAAACCAAACTAATTCAAAAAGAAACAAAAAAAAAAGAGAGGGATGGCCCCCGCGATGAAGGTCTCCACTTCCACTTCGGTTCTGGCAAGGTCGCATTCTTCTCTGCTATCTCACGATCTCACTCCCGCGTCGACTTAGACTGCTGTGTTTCCACCCTGATCCGTTCCGCCGAACTTTAGCAACCAACGACACAACACCTCCGTGCTGTGCCGCTGGAGAACGGAAGCGTATGTGAGACAGAAAATCAACATGCGAACACCGGCCAGAAGGACTCCGTAATGGAGGTCGATTCCAACAACTGTAGGCCTGGCCAAAACCAAGTAACAGCCACCAAACGGTTTTTTCGCCTTTTTCGATACATATCATCGTTTTCATTTCACTTCACCCTTTCCCCGCGACACGCCCTTTGATCACATCCGCATTGTACTCTGCATCTAGAGCTGCAACGACCTCTCGTAGACTTGCCTTTTCCTCTCGACGTGGCAAAATTTTATAATTAACCAGACGAGACGTTGACGACGCCCATTGCGAAGTGTACACGCTGAATAGTGAGTAGTGAGTGACTGAGTGCTGAATGCTGAATTGCTGACTGCTGAGTCGCTGATCAGTGATCAGACAGCGTAGCATGGCACTAGCATGGGTGTGGGTTATATAGCATCTAATCAAGTGATTTTGATCATTCGACATTCATTTTCTCTTCACTCTCCCTTTACTCATCTCCCCGCCATGTACATTTATATTTACACAACCGCTGTTTGAGCGTATGATCGCCTGACTGAGTCTTTTTTTTTGTCGTAGGGGTTTAATGATTTCAAGAGCACTCGAGCGCCTCTTTGGCAGCAAGGATATGCGCATTCTGATGGGTACATGAGCCATTTGACTCTGTTTCAAGCCACGAGAGAGTATCGCAGCGACATGTCGTGTCACTTGTGTGTCCAAAATTGTCCGTTTTCGTTTTCTTTTTTTTTTGAAGATCGTCAAGATCGCGTCGCGATCGTCGATGACGCGTTTTTTTTTTTTTTTTTTTTTTTTTTTTTTTTTTGGATGCTCCTCTTTATCCTTTGCCTAACGCGTCGCTCGTCTGCACCCTTTGCTTCTCCGTCTGGCACGTTCCTCTTGGTGCGATGCTTCTCGTTGTGGTTGGAAGATATCGGTGCCCCGCAGCAAGCGGGTCGCAAGAGATGGCGCAAACTGACGCGTGGACTGTCGTGCGCTGACACTGGATGTGCTGTTGTACTCTGCAGTTGGCCTGGATGCCGCCGGAAAGACCACCATTCTCTACAAACTGAAGCTCGGTGAAATTGTAACAACCATTCCAACCATTGGTAAGGGGGGGGAGAGAGGAAGGAGGACGCGAGAAGTCTCATTGTCACTTTGTGTGTGTGTGTTGTGTTGTGTTGTGCAGGCTTCAATGTGGAGACAGTCGAGTACAAAAACATCAGCTTCACAGTGTGGGATGTTGGTGGGCAAGACAAGATTCGTCCCCTTTGGAGACACTACTTCCAAAACACCCAAGGTACGACGAGGAAGCAAAAGAGATGGTGTGTGTGTGTGTGTGTGTTGACCTTTCTGCTGCACTTCCAGGCCTTATTTTCGTGGTGGACAGTAACGATCGTGAGCGCATTAGCGAAGCCAAAGACGAGTTGGGCAAGATGTTGAGCGAAGACGAACTGCGCGACGCAGTCGTACTGGTCTTTGCAAACAAACAAGTAAAATTGAGAGACTGCAAGGATGTAATAATACTCAACCCAAACATTTTGTTCTGTGCATAGGATCTGCCAAATGCAATGAATGCGGCTGAGCTCACAGATCATCTGGGACTGCGAGACATGCGTAGTCGCAAGTGGTACATCCAGGCGACATGTGCGACGTCAGGCGACGGGCTCTACGAGGGCCTCGACTGGCTCAGCGAACAAATGTCCAGCATTTCCTCCTAATGAATTATTTTTGTTTTTTTCTGATTGGGTTTTCATTCCAGTGTTGCAATTTTGAGGTTGTCCTTTCCCGTGAGCGGTACTTGCAATGAAGTGACGTCCTTTCCGTCGACAAACAAGCCCGACGAGTTGCGGGAGTTGTCCGACGCAATGAGTGTTGCGTTGTGCAAACGTGACCATTCGCCAAAGCCAGTGTGTCCAATGTGCAGTGGCACCTAGGAGAATCACATTGCATCTCATTAGACGTTAGATATACATGAACAGTATTGGTATCGGTGTTGCCTGACCTCGACCGAGTACAAAAAGTGTTTGACGCCCATTTTGACTAGCGTGACAGCAGGGTCTTCGTACAGAATGTCTTTGCAAGTGAACAGACCGAAGCGCACGCCAAACGCATCGAGTGTGACGTGTTCGACCTTTTGCAAATGGTCAAACGTCTTGGTGAACCAGGGGTGCGTCTTGCGGTAGACGGCGATGATGTTGCCGCTCTCGCCAAACACAACATTGGTGTTGAACAGAAACTCGCCGTCGTCGGGACAGGGCTGCTCGAATATGCCATTGCAGGGGTGACGCTCGACCAGGTTGACGTCAATCATGAGTTTGTATTGCTGAGCGAGGCACGAGATGTTGGTGAGGGCGGGCGTGGAGGCGTTGGCCAGGGCGCACGGGTTGGTGCTGCCGACCGTTGTGTTTGCCGGCAAATACTCCCCAAACGGCCGCGTGTCGTCGCGGTGCTTACCGACGCCAAGACCAAACTCGGGCAAGACCAACACCTGAACAGCGTGCGCAGCAGCACTGGCCACGGCCGATGCGTACAGAGCGAGGTTGGCACTCTTGATGGCACTTGGGGTTGCACCGCCCACCTCCTCGTGATCGAGGACACCCGCCACGTACGAGCCGCGAACAACCAGTGCCGACAGAGCAAAGAGGGTGACAGTGAGAAGGTTCATATCAATAATTTTGTAATTTGTAACTCTGTGTGTTGTGAATCGATATTCGATGATCGAATCTCAAATTCAATCTTTTACATGAATCTTCGCTCCTTCCTCCTCTGCGGCCTGCCGGTTGTGTTCGCTGTCGCCACGGACTCCAGTGTCACCTTTGAGTCTGTAGGGGACTGGGGTTTGGACAATGCTGCGCTGCATGCCGTCTCCCACTCGATGGCGACCGTCGCACGAGCAGAGAACATCTCCTTTGTCATTTCCGTCGGAGACAACTTCTACGAGCAGGGCGTCGCCTCAACGACCGATCCTCTGTGGACAACAGTCTTTGAGAACAACTTTAACGACACGTCGCTCTTCTGCCCATGGAAGGTAGCACAATAATCAATCTATTCATTTCATTTCATCCCTCTCACATACATTTTCTGTCCCTCTCACTCCCACTTACCTTTTTCTAAAAGGTGATCCTTGGAAATCACGGACACTACACCTCGCCGTATGCTCAAATCGAATACTCGCAAATTTCCGAACGGTGGGACATGCCCGACTACTGGTTCAACTACACTGTGCGCATTGACGACGACACCACCATCGACTTCTTCTTCTTCGACACCCTCCTCGCCCTCGAATACGACGAGCCCATTTGGTGGTGGCTGGACGAAGTGCTGCCCGCCAGCAATGCCACGTATCTTATTGTGGTGGGTCACTACCCAGTGTACAGCGGAGTACGAGATGAATACGACTTGTGTTGTGTATTCTCGAATCGTATCTCATGCTCCCCATTCAAAACAAAAAAAAACAATGTGTGTAGGGCGAACATGGGCACACGCCTGGACTTGTCTCACGCCTGGCACCTCTCATGGAGAAGTACTCGGTGGACATGTATCTCTCGGGCCACGACCACACTCTCCAGCACATCCAGCGTGGCACTGTCGACTACGTCGTGACCGGCTCGGGCGCCAAGTCGGGCACAGTGCATCACGTTGACGGAATGCAGTTTGGCGTGACCACCAATGGTTTTACACTGCACCGTGCTACCAATGAATCACTCACGACCACCTTCTACTCGGGCACTGGCGATGAGCTCTACTCCTTCACCCGTCTGCGCCAGCGCACTCCCGGACCGCGTCCCGCGCCCCAGTCCAACTCATCTACACCCATCATCATTGCAATCTCTTGTGTTGCCGTAGCGCTCCTTGTTCTCGTTGCCGTTGCTGTGGGTGTCATTTTGCGCCGTCGCAAACGTCTTCGTCGCTACCACACAGTTGATTAAAAATTATTAATAGTTGATATAAGTATTGAGTAATTACTAAGAATTAAGAAATTTTTCCGCTCTTTTCATGCGCTTGTACGCCTGCGCCGTGCCATTTGTCATCCTTGCTGTAATCGGATTCGGTTTGCTCGATGGCGCGTCGGCGAGCACGGCCGTCGCGTGCTCTGATCTGTGGGCGGGCCAGTACACCTGCGAAGTGGCGCCAATCGACCCTACGACGCAATCCCAGCGCGGCTGCCAACCCGACGACACGGTAATGGTTCCATGTACGACTGTGCCGGGCGTCCGCTGCGTCAATGCCACCACCAACACCACATCTGCCGGCTCAACCTTTGCGCGCCAAGTGCCCTGCCGCTACACCGCCGGCACGCGCTTCGACGTGGCCCTGTGCCTTTCTGTCTTTGGCGGCTTCCTCGGTCTCGACCGCTTCTACCTTGGCTACCCCTTTCTCGCGCTCTTCAAACTGTCGACAATGGGCTTTTTCACTCTGTTCTGGCTGTACGACATTATCTTCATTGCCTCACAAGCACTCGAACCCGCCGACGGCTCCCACTACGTCGTCCCCTACTATTCCATCCAACATCATGTTACCGCCAACAGCGAGACCATTGTAGTCTAAAGCTTATGTTTTGTATTTTTTTGTACATTGTACATCGTTTCGCGATGATTAAAAGTTTTAAAATATGTTCAATAAATTTGATTTGAAGCTTCCAAAGAGTCGTGTGTGCATTAGGCTGGTTGTCAAGAATGCTTCGAATGACATTTGTGGTCGCAGGGCAGCGGCTATCGCGCCCGATTGCCGTCGCCGGCAGTCGAGTGATGATGATGCGCGCGCCTCGTCCCTTGGCCCTGGCACGCCGTCGGTTTGCGACGGACGCCAACCCACCGGCGGCCAAGGTCGAGTCGGCAGCCAAGCCGGCGTCTGAGATGCGGCCGTCGTCCAGCGAGTCGCTCGCAAAGGCCGCATTGGCACAGTCGTCGTCGACAGTCAGCTCTGTCGCCGCTGAGACGCCCGCCGCGTCGGTGCCCGCCGCTGTCGAGCTCTCCCGGTTCGCCAAGGTCAAGAAGACCATAGTCGACGGCGCGAAGCACACCTGGACCGGATTTAAGTTGTTCGGCACCGAATTGAGAATATCAACGCGTCTCCTCGGTCGCGTCATTCTCGGCTACCCTCTGACACGCCGCGAACGCCGCCAAATGGAACGCACCGTCGGCGACATCTTCCGCCTGATCCCCTTCTCCATCTTCATCATTGTTCCTTTCCTCGAGTAAGAATGACTAAACCCCCTTTTTCTTTTTTTTTTTTTTTTTTTTTTTTTTTTTTTTTTTTTTTTCTCACAACTGCACATCTTTACTGTGTTCATTATTAATAATATTATTAATTTCCCTTTGTTTCCTCTCTCTCTATCACTTTGTTTTTTCTCCCTCCCCTCCTCACCCTCTCTCTCTCTCTCTCTCTCTCATAGATTTGCACTTCCAATTGCGCTGAAACTCTTCCCTGGTATGCTACCGTCGACATTTCGTGATGGGGGCACCAAAGAGGAGAATCTCAAGCGCAATCTGCGGGGCCGCATTGAGCTGGCTAAGTTCTTTGGTGATACCGTGGCCAACATGGACGCAGCGGAAGCCAAGAAGAAGAAGAAGACGGACGCCGGTGACGAGGATCTCACTATTCGCGACTTGAAGGAGTTCATTGCATCGGTACAACTCATATTATTTTTGTTCTTTCTCTCAATCTCGATCTCGATATCTCTCATATACCCCCAATTTTTTGTAGAAGCGAAGTGATCAAGGGGCCATCAAGGACCCAACCCAACACCGCGACGAACTCATTCGCTTCACGCGTCTCTTTGAGAACAAACTCACGCTCGAACATCTCTCCCGTCAGCAGCTCATCTCTCTCTGCAAACTTCTTCAAATCTCTCCCATGTAATATATACTGTGTCAGTTCGATTGATGTGTATTCAATGCCTCCGTTTTTTGTAGTGCTGCGACAGCCTTTTTGCGCTTTCAACTGCGCATCAAACTCCGCAGTCTGCGTGCCGACGACATTGTAAGAGAAAAAAAAACATTCCCACGATCTAACAATATTGTAAAAAAAATTGCCATACTTTTTAGTTGATTGAGGCGGAAGGACTGTCACGATTGAACAACGAGGAACTCCAAAAGGCGTGCGAGGTAAGCGCGTTGTGTGTGAGAGAGAGAGTGGTGTGTGGTGTGTCTTTGTTTGTATATCTTTGTGGTGTGTCTTTGTTTGTGTGCTAATTGTGGTGTGTCTTTGTTTGTATGCATTTGTGGTGTGCCTTTTTTTGTCTTTTTGGTGTGTGTGTGTGTGTGTGTGTTTTTCCCCCTTTATATATATTTCTCACCCTACTTAGTCACGAGGAATGCGAGCGTACGGTGTGTCGCGTGAGCGTCTGGAGCACCAACTGCGCGTCTGGCTTGACTTGCATCTCAAGGACAATGTGCCGTCGTCGCTTCTGCTTCTGAGCTCGGCCATGTCGCTGCCCGCGGAGATGCCCGCCGAGCAGCGTCTTGAGGAGGCTATGCGACGTCTGCCGACCGATATTGTTGAGGAGGCCGACCTCGCCGAGAAGAAGCAGTTGGGTCAGGCTGACAACGAGGCTCGCTTGGCCTCGGTGCAGCGAGAAGAACGCCTCATTGCCGAAGAAATGGCCGAGAACGAGCTCAAGGCGGAGAAGAAGAAGCAAAAGGAGCTGTTGATCAAGCAGCAACAAGAAGAAGAGGAAGCAGCAGCAGCAGCAGCAGAAGCAGCAACGGCAACAACAACATCAGCGGCAGTGGAGGAGGCGATCACATCCGCCTCACCCGATGTGCTGGCAACCGCTGCGTCCGAGATGAAGACGACCGCCTCCGAAGATGTGCGCACGGTTGTTGCAGAGGCACGTACTGACAGCAGTGCTCCCCCAACAACTACAGCCGTAGAGCTGCCGGATGCACAAACGGTGATTGACACGGCAGTCAAGAAGGAGACGACGACCAAGGAGGAGGAGGATTACATCACGCACGAAGAGATGGCTGCCATTGGCGATGCCGTGTCGGCGCTCAAGACCAAGACAAAGCTGTCGGTGGAGCGCGTTGACCTGTCCATGCTCATTGCCGAGCAAGAGGAGCGAAAGGAGGTAAAGTTACAAAAAAGGAAGACAGGACTCTTTATTCATACGCTGTTTTAGGCACTCTCGAATGCTGCTACCTATGCGTCTGAGCTGCGTGAGACGGCAGGCAGTAAGCGACTGGGCAAGCGAGTTGACAAGATGATCCAGCGACTCGAGCAGGAGCTGGCGCACGTCGATAAGGGTAAAGAAGAAGAGGATAGACAAGAGGGTTGTTGTACTAATAATGATGGATAATTTCATAATTTTATAGGGATTGAAAGTATGCGATCGGCGGACAGTGAGGAGATTGATGTGAATTGCGATGGAAAGGTCGATGCGGACGAAATGATGCGGGCGATGAAGCTGCTCAAGGACTCGCCGGACGCAAGCAAGACAAAGCGTCTGGTGGAGTTTTTGGATACGGACAAGGATGGCGAGGTGAAGATTGAAGAGCTCATTGGTGTGGTGGAGCTTCTGGAGGAGGAGGACGCCGATGTGACTCCCGAGCATATCACGGAGATTCTCGACTTGCTCAAGAAGGAGTCGCTGGTCAAGTCGGGGGTGCACAAGTATATTCGAGAGAATTTGGAGACAAAAGAAGAATGAAAACAATGTTGTCTTCGTGAAATAATCACTGCGGAGCATTTCTTACACACGCGAAGACCATTTGAGTACCGTGTTTTGAAAAGATGTGAAAGAAAGGCGTACTAGAACAAACGCTGTTTTAAGACTGCGGTCGAATTTATTAAGAAAATAAATAGAGAATCGAGAGCTGTACTCAATGTCAAAACAAAGCTACAATATACAAAACAAAGAGCAGCACAATACTTCCGGCCGTAGACTTCCAGACGAGAATGTCCCGAAAGAAGCCCATAAACCCACTGGTATTATTATTATTATTATTATTATTATCATTATTATTATTAAAATAAATTCGACTCAGTCGGACGACTTTTCGAACTCGACTCAGTCGGACGATTTTCCAAGTCGACTGAATGAGTCACCTAAATAAATTATAAAAATTAGCTTATTTAGCACTTTTTTTCTCTCTCTCCCACTTCTCTCTTGCTGCCGCAATGCTTGATCCCGCAAGCATCACTGCTGAAAGTGCTTCAGCTCTGCTTATCTCGGAGAATACCTCGCGTGAGGACATTTCCCTTGCAATTCACGTTTCGTTAATTCGCTCGGGACGAACCAATCCGTCGACCGGAAACGATCTCGCCGATGACGCCAATTCCTGGCTTGTCCTTCTCGTCAGCGCATGCGCGTCCGAACAATCTCCTGTCCCTCGCATTCTGGGCCGGATGGAGGACCGTGAGCTTGCCTTTGCCAACTTGAGTTACCGCTTGGACTTGGACGAATACAATTTTGGTCTGGCAGTCTCACTCACCAGCGCCATCGTGGCCGCCAACCCTGCGAAGGCGACGCTTGAGTTTATCGTGTCGTCGTCGTACGATGAGCAGTCCTACTTGCGCAAGCGGCTGGCTGTCGAGGTCGCTCGCAGCAACCGCAATTTGCCCAAAGAGACTATTGCCGCCCTCACTGGACACGCTCTCATGAAGCCCGACGAGGCACCCTCGGCTCCTGTGAATTCGCATACCCCTATCTTTAAAATCTATCTGGCTCCAGTTGAGGCCGCCGACGCCAACGCCGAGAAAAAGCATCAGCGCCAAACTGAGGAGTTGGTCAAGATGATCAACGACATCCCGACCAACGCCGATCCCTCAACTCTTCCTATCGGGCAACGATTGCTTGATTACCACGCCCTGACACGTCAGATTATCCAGAGGAGCCGCGAAGAGCTGGACCGCATTACCCTCCGGTCGACCAACCTGGGCATGCTTGCGAAGCTGCGTTCGCTGGCGCAGACGGAGGAGCGTACAGAACAGGAGCATGCGCTCGTGGAACGTGTGGCGCAGATCCTGCGCTTCCACTCGTTACTTCATGTTGTGGAAAAGGGGCTTGCTGTGGCGTTTGACTCGGGTATGTCGCTGGCCGGTACTGCCAGCATCCGTCGCGAGTACATCGAGGCATGTCGGGCTATCGTGTCGGAGTTGTCTCTTGACCTTAAGATTGCTGTTGCGGGCATTCTCAACGCTGGCAAAAGCACATTTCTTAACACGCTTGTGTCAATGCAGCGCCCCATTTGCCCGACGGACGATCATGCAGCGACGTATTTCCCAACCGGATTTACCCACACTCCGGGCCAGCGCGAACCTATCCTCAAACTGCCCATGGCTGCCCAACTCAATGCGGCTGCTCTGGCTCTGAGTCGCCGTCTGAAACGATTCGAGTGTGTACGTGAATTTTACAACGACATTGTGTGTCTTCAACAGCAGCTACAACAGCAGTTGCAGCAAGAGGCAGAGGACCATGCGAAGAAATCCCGCGTGGTCAAGATGATCAGCAGCGCTCCTCCTTCACTGGACATGCAGTTGATTCTCGACCCCGAGCGTTTTGGTGTTGACCCTTTGGAGCCATCTGTTGACTTGTTCGGTGTGCAGTACTCCTCATCGATTCAACGACTCATGTTCAATCCTGATGAAAATTTGTTCCAGTCCGAGGTCACCGGATACGATGATGTGGTGGACAAGATGAACGCACTCAATTTCCTTCTGCGGCTCTCCACTCACCGCTATCTTCAGCACACCTTCTTGGAAGACAGTGTCTCACTGGCTGTTGACGCTTGCCAGGCCCTACCACCTTCTGCGCAAGAGGACGCCATGGCAACTCCCAAGTTTGATCTGCTTCCCGAAGACCAGCTGGTGATTGACCGAGACTTTAAGAACATCGACGACCTCTCGTCTCTGCCCCACGTCTTTATGGAGTTTTCCAGCCTTCGTCACGATATGACATTTACAGGCACTCTTACCTTCTATGACACACCTGGATCTCGGGAAGGTGCCAACAGACACCTGGCAGCCTTGTCGAAGAACACCATCCGCCGTTGCAAACGAACGCTCATGTGCGTACGATGCTCGGACTACCAGAACGAGGTGCACAAGACTCTGATGAACGACCTATCAAGCGCTTACTCGAACATGTGTCTATCGGAAGAGGACACAGCGCGTCGTGAGAAGGAGGCAAGAGCTCGTGTGGAGCCGGTCTTTACCATGTTCGATCAGCAGGACAAGTCGCAGACGCGGGCGAAGAGAATGAGCACAATGACAACAGAATTTAACAAAAAGCCGGGCGAGTGCACTGCAGTGAGTGCACGTCTTGCCAGTTTGGGCTATCGCATGCAAGAATTGCTTTCAAGGCATCCAGATGGTCTGACGGAGGAGCTGTTTGAGGGCGACGACGGCGTCTGGCTATTGACTTTTTTCAAGGAGGCCTTTGGCGAGGTCGACTTGGACGAGGTGTTGGCCTTGTCGGTTGAGGAGGTGAAGAAGAAGGCTGACCGTCTAATTCACCGATCGTACATCACCGAGCCCATCAAACGATTTGTAGAGGAGTCAAGGTATGATTGTTGTAGTTGAGAACTGGACAGCATGAAAGGATTAACTGTCTTATTCTCTTCTTTTCTGCTTTCTTTGATATTATTACCTTTGTTTTTTCCTGTTATTTTCT